>JAPYYW010002438.1:0-20344 GCA_030522545.1 Cremastinae sp. A BG-2022a | reverse complement strand
CATGAAAAATTTTGACGCACGTCAAATTTTTTTTCTAATGAGTAGAGATTAGCCAAAAGTCAATGCGCTCCGCATAATACACGCTCTATTCCGATGAATTGATTAGAGGCCTCATGTCTGTTTTAATATAGATAATATCGGATACGACACTTATACGTGAGTGAATCCAAGTGAAATTATAACCTAAAAATGAAAATCACTTTTCAATTATCTATGTTACATCAATATTTTACATTTAAGTCATTTATTAAAAGTAATTTATTTATGTCTCATTTAAAAATAAGCCTAATACTATCTCAATTAACTAGTAAAAGTATCGCTAATACCTCCTTAATCATCAGAAAAAAAAACTAACCGGCCAGCTAATCTTTTCTTCAGCTTCGTATCGATCTAAATATTAGTTTTCCGGCAAAGCAGACGGTAGAAGATACGTAACGCGACGCTGGTATACAACAAAGGGTGGAGAAGTTCGAAGAGATCGCTCTCTCGGGGTTCGTTCTCTCGTTTCATTGCGCGTAGCATATGGGGAAAAGCGGCGAAAAGGATTGCGGGCGAAAGAGAGAAAAGCCGGGAGAGAGAGTGAGCAGAGGCGACAAGTGGGCATTCACCCCGCGGGCAGCAGTCTCAGAATAACTGCATACCTATTTGTCCGGGGTTATAAGCAGACAGTGCTGATGGTGTGTTCCTCCTTCCTTCTCTCTTTCTCGAGAAGGCTTTAAAAATACGCATACACACGCCTATCACGCCGTTCTAATGAAAAACTTTGCATGCGCACACACACACACACACGCGCAAAATAACTTTATGCAACGTTAAAGTGCGTGCAATGTAAAAATGTAAAACCCATTACAAGAAAGGCAGCTGATCGTTTCATTGGAAATTTTAACTCGTGAAAGTCGAGCTTTTCTCTCTTCTCTCCCTCGCATCGTTTCGTCTCGAGCTCACCGGGATAAAAAAAAACAGGCGCGTATCGTATATTACTCCTCATTTTTATTTACGATGAAAATAAGCTGAACGGATAGACGAAAGTCCTGCGGGAGCTCGCCGAGCTGAGAGCCATCGATTTTTATTTTATCGACACGTCTCGAAGATTCCAATAAAATGGCGCAACGTCGGAATCGCGTTATTACATCGCCGCTCCGTGTATGGAATACGCAAATGTTTGTCATACTTTATATGGATGCAAGGTTGAAGTGCCTCTGTCTATATCGTATTTTGTGCCTGAAATGAAATTAGCACTCGCGAAACGTTTTTTTTTCTTTCTTCTTTACTCATCGCGAGTGCGCGCGTTTGTCCTCTCTCCCTCTCTTATATAGCGACAAATACATTTATTCCAATTATGTGCTCTCTGCGCCTGTAACGCCGCTTGTGCTCCCTTTCGACAGTGACATCATCGGCCACGATACTTTGGTGCACTGTTGCTACTTGGAGTGTGTTGTTCCCCTCGCGCGCGCTTTCGGTATCACGTCATTGATCCAGAAACGTGTCTAGAGGCCCTCGAACAAAAACTTTTCTCAATTATAACGTTGTCAACGTTATTTTAAGGATGCTGTGCTCAAAAATAAAAATGATGGAATATTTTTAAAAATTTTTACATGAAATATTAAGCAACATCTCCAAAAAGTTGTGTAAAAATATCACGACGATTAAGAATAAGCTCCTCATTAAGATATTCATTGTTAAAAATGTCTATTTTTTGTATTTTCCCATAAGAGGAAATTTGTATAGTAAATATCTCAGTAAGTAGCTTCTTAATTTAAGTGACATTTTTCACTGGCATTCTTTGTATATGGCATTAGAGAAACTTCATCTACTTTTTCAAAAAAATTTCATAATTTTTTTGTGCATCACATAGAGAGTAATTGGATGAAATTGCATTTTAAATATATTTTTCTTCAGTTGATTTGCAGCAACTTTTCTTAATAAAGTTAAGAAACGACTTTTTTACTCTTAAACGACTTTGTATGGGAGAAAAACGTTGTCAAACTTTTGATTTTTTGCTCTACAGACTCAACGCCCTTAAAAAGGAAAAGAACGTCATTTTTTTTCCTGTACTTATTATAATGAGAAAAATGAGAGCGTATAGCAATGTCGGCGTAATAAGTTTGCGATATATGAAAATGAAACTGCGCGACATATATTGACTCGCATATTTTTTCAAGTTCCCGAACGACCTCGTTCTGTGCACTCCACACAGGCATCGTCGAGCATCGTACGCAAAGAGATCCGACTAAATTGAGCCTGACGAGTAGTGCACGTGAGTAGTTGACGGCGAGATGAAGAATTTTTCGCGAGGGCGTGAGACTCGGTCAAGGCACTCTTTCTGTAATGAAATAACGCGACGACTCGGGACTCTCGTTTTTTTCCTCCCTCTTTTCTCAATTTATATTTATCCTTAAGAGCAATCACAACTTCTCGTCGAAAGCGCCACGAACTGAAAAATATATGAACTAAAAAAATTTACTTCCCGTTTTTTCTCGATGAAATCTCTATTTTTTTTAATTATTATTTTTTTTTAGAACGAGGAAAATAATAAAATTCTCTCAATAACGATACGACGAAAAAATTACTTCGCTCCGGAATCGTCACAATCTTCGGGTTGAAAAGTAAATGCAAAGTAAATACGGCATCCATCGTGAACTGTATTTACCTTTCTGAATTTTTTATCTCGCTCTCGCCTTTCGCGTTTCATTTGTTTTCGTTTTATGCAGATTTCCGGATTATAATTCCCCGGGAGAATTCTCGGGAATAAAATTGCACTGTTCTCCAAACTGAGAAAAATCCTCGACGATTTTGTTGAGCTTCGTAATTCGGACGTTCGTGAACGTCATTTTCTTGAGGAAATTTTTCATTGTAGCGACGTGTGAGAGTCAAAATTCTTCACGCAGCTTCGTACTAGCTGTCTCGCTGAGAATACTAAAGTATCGTAGCATCCGGTGTAAAACACGTTAGACAACTCGAAAGAATGATGTATGTGACGATGTCAAAAGTATGTGAGCTTTTTTCCTTTGAAACGAGTCTCAAATTTATACTTGATTCAATGTCATTGAATCCTGGAACTTTGAAGAACTTTACAACCTTCTTTAAAGAAATTGACATAATTTTTATTTATTTTTTTAAAGTAGTACAGCTATGAAATGATTTTATTAGGAATTTGTTAAAATTTTGCATTTTTTAATATCCTATATTAAAAAAGACATGAGGCCCCTAACCGATTCATAGGAATAGAGTGCATTATGCGAAGTTGTATAAAATATGAGTCTATAGAAGAACAGCAAACATATCAATTCAAACATGTATATTAAATTTTAAGAAGTTTCTCTGCATAGAATTCGAGATATTTATTATCAAAAATCACATTTTTTTTTCTACTCTCTCATAAAAGCATGTGTTAAATATTGCGATCTTCAACTTTAAATACCTTGACTTTTAAGAAGTAGATCTTCTTGAAATTTTGTACATCTTTTTATAGTACTTCAAAGAAACTTCAATTAAATTCTAAAAAAAATGTTTTTCCTAATTTTCATACATATGTATCAACTGCAGATCATCTTGGATGATCTTGAATTTTGAGTGTGTTGTTCTTGAATCAATTAGTAACAACTTTTTCTAATAAACTTAAGCTGCAAAATGACACATGTCAGGGAAAAAAAACTATAATGTAAGATCCAAATTTTTTATTCGACTGTCATGGATATACTATAAGTATATCAATTATTTATACGAATTTAAACTATATACGTATGTCGTATTTACTGGTCGTTAGCAATATTCTGCGCTCTCGGGAAACTCGCAATTACTCAGCGAGTACTAATTCTTGGACGTGTCATTAAGAATAAGCGATCCGAAACTATTTCTGCGCATAAAGCGAAACGGTGAATTTTTCGCGAGGAGACGGGGGATTCTTGAGATGAAAATTCTCGTTAAGGCAAACTTTTCGGCGAGACCCGCGATTCGTTTGATTAGACGCTTTTTGCAGAGTAGAAATATGCCGTAGTAAAAGCGAAGGAAAGGAAAACGAGGCAGAGCCGAGGAGCTCCGTCGGAGTGAACGCGAAAACTTGGGAGGAGGCTGAGGTAACTCCCTCCTGCATTACACGTCTGGAATTCGGTCCGTGCTTGCAATAACATTCCACAGTCACACAGAGCAAAACCGAGGATCCGGCGGTCGAGCAGGAGCTGCTTCAAACTACTGCCGAATCATTCAGATTGTTCACGTCTCTGCAACTTTTTTAACGTCTCCCTCGTGTTGTTTTCATTAAGGAGAGTATCATTGAAAGTACGAGAGTGAGCTGTTGCATTTTTCATCAAACATTGAATATTATTCCAAAGTTTCATTGAAATTTTATGTATTTCAATTAAAACCGTTGCTCCGTCCTCAATTATTCCCACGAGATCGCCCACCCACGATTCCTCGAGAGCGAGATACGTGTTCGCACACGCGGCGAAAGATTTTGCGAGTATGTTTTTCTTTTTATATCAATACCACGTTGAATGGCGCACAAAGAGGAGTTTGTATATCCGGTGGATGAACGGGAAGCATCGTGCGCGAATAATCGGGCAGCACTCGTCATAATCGTTGTCGAATGTGTGTACGAATAAGCATCAGCGAGGGAGTTTGTGTTGCTGGAATCGTCGAAAGCGAGCAGGCCATTTGAATCGCGGGTCGCAAAAAAAAAGGAAGTCGTCGATGGTGCGCCGAATAAAGAAACGGAAATAGGGGTAGAGAGGAAGAGAGAGAGAGAGATGCCTCGGTGGAAAGAGAGCGAAAGAGATGGAGCTCAAAGAAAAAGTGATCCGGAATGGCAAGTGGGTTAGTCGGTCGCGGGCGAGAGCTCGACTCCTCCGTCGGCCACTGCGGCACTGGGATGTTACATTTAAGGGTCGAACCACGAGGAAATCTACAAAAGAGAAGCAAACGCCGGAGCAGAGACGCCCTTTATCCAATCGGGCACAACATTCCTTTTCCTCCATTCTTTCTCGTTTCTTTTTCCACTCGATTTTTTTCCTCTCCATATACTTTTTTTTTCGCCTCCTCCTCACATTTTTATCCCGGGCTCCCTTTCTCGGCCAGCACCAAAGTCGGGGTTCCTTCCAAGCTGGATTATCCCGAGGGTCCCCGAGACTTCTCGGTCACGACGGCGATCTCCTAAATATGCAACGCGCCGGCTGAACCGACCAGTTCGGAGGACGTGACGCTTTTGACCCTACACTACTCACACACAGCCAAAAATACGGACCAACACCGCGAAACATCCTGTCCAAATTTGCTGGCATACTTTGACAATTGAAATACAGAACTGGAAGCGGATCAACCTGTTTCTATCCGTGAAATATTTCGTGGTCGGGCTCAGGGCTCGTTTGAATTTCGGATAACGAAAATTCTTGCCGAGCGTCAGACTAAAATAACGTTTCGCTCGTAGATATATACTAAATATATATACTAAATATTATGTGCGCTACTTGGCTTTTCAATTCTCGTCCGATCAGTCACGAGGAGGAAAAAAAGTTGAAACGTAATTACTCGGAGCACTCCTGGCTTATTTATTATGCGTTCGTGCAAACGAAGTAGAGAAGGCATTGCAGTTTTTACTTGGCTACTGAAGAATCTACTGACGTATATATATATATATATATATACGTGCACATTCGCGCACTCCGGAATATCGTGCATATAAAAAGGGTAAACTCGCAGACAGCCGGTAAAACGAGCGTATTATGCGCCTTTTTCATCAGCCTAAAAAAACGTAAAGAGGCAGATTATCCCGAGGAGGTTTGAGAGACTACAGGGACTGGCATTCATTCTTCCAGCCAGAGACAAGCACGAAATGTATCGGCCTCCGAATGTATATTCATTTAAATATGCTAATTGAGGAAAATTCTCGCTCGGAGTAAAATTTATTTTCGACGAAAACGAGATATTATGCAATGAGGATACGAGAGAGAGAGAGAGAGTAAAGCAACAATGGCGGGAGGTGTCCGACGATGGCATATGTCAAAAAAATGTAATAGCAAGCTTAAAATTGGATTGGGAATGAGAAAAGACATTGTTTTGGACGTGTAGCGAGAAATGAATTTTACTGGCATGAGGGATCGCGGTTTAAGCCGCAAATTCACCGAGAATCTCAATAAACGTCTATACGTGGAAAGGTATATGGAAGACAGATAGGAAGTTGAGGTCCCGAGCGGAGCCAAGCCACGTACAGTTTCTGCTTGTACAGAGCGAGATCGAACGAGCCGCTAACCGCGAGAGATTCGTATTTTAGTCACGAGTACTACACGGCCAGTGCATCCGGTCGCATCTTCGCTCGAATATCTCCACACTCGCGCACACATGGATATTTTTACGTACCCACACGTTTCATTCGCGCACATATATCGACGATAATGTGCGCGCGCGAGATTCCAGTCACACTATTTTTACTTTCTTCGATTTCAGTCGAGCGAGTGATTAACTTTTGTCGAGGAAAATTCATTTTTCACCCGAGAGTCATTAACGTCGCTTCGTACTTTGGATTATTTTCCCTCGATGCTAAAAATTGAGCTAAATTTGGAAAAAAATGGATTTAGTTAAAACAAAAAAAAACCAAAAATAATGCGTGGAACGTTCATTTAAATTTGAAAAGTAAGAATGGCGATGTCGGGGAAACGAAGACTGCCTGTATGACCAAATACGGTAATCGAAGAGTCTCGTGTAGCATGCACCGGTTTCGAGAGCTCGCCGGACGTACCATTGCGTGCAAGTGTGAGATTTCTCTCACATCTTTTACAGCTGTCTTACGTATTCGTTCTCCGTCCTTATCTCACCTCTGCCAGAAATCTCGGGATCTGCGGGTTCTTTTTCGTTCTCGATTCTCGGGAGCTCGCCGCGACACAAAAACAACAAAATAACCCTTCGAAGCACGCTCGTTGCTCGGCGTGAAACAATATATTTTTATTCGGGCACTTTCTTCTACGGTTCACGAGGCTCGCTAGAAAATTTATAAACTAAAAAGAGAGTCTGGAAAGAAAAAACTACGCGCGGTAGAACGCGGACACGAGTTTAGGCGTGCAAAAACATCATGGTATACTGCAACAGATAACGCCATTTTCCGGGTGCAATACACTCTCGATGGTCCATTCTCGCCCTCGACAAACCCCCGTCACCATCTTACGAGAATACTCTTAAATATCATTGCCATTTTCATGCTTTTTTATTTAGGGGTGGTATCTAATTTTGGCTTCATTTTTCAGGTGTTTACCCGCTGTCGGACAGCCAGAGGGGTTTTTTTTTGGATCGATAAAAATGGGAACCGTATGCTCGACTCCAGCCGGTAAGTTTACAAAGTTCTATATCGATAGTTGATGAAGCATGTTACGTTGAATGCCAGCTGTAAGTAACGTTACCACTGTAGGATAAAATCGACTGCAATTTAATTTCTGAAGGGGTTTCGTTTTATCAGCAGTCCATATATTGCCTACACAAAATTAATTCTCAACCGAGATTTTTGATCATTTCATTCATTATCGGTGCCATAGTTCAAACAATTAATGCTTCTTTTGTTTCGAAACATTTTTGAATTTTGGTCGATTGGAATGTTTATATGACACTCGTCGATTTTCTGTACTGGCCAAAATGTTCCAAATACTGTTGTATCGTATCCATTGGCTGGTATAAATCGTTCATGCGGTTCTGGAGGTACTGGGGAGCTTGATTGGGAACTGCAGAACCAAGGAAACCTTGGAGAAATTCCCGTATCAGGTCCCAGGCGCTTCCAGGCACAACACAGGGTCTATATTCCACCTAAAACATAAAAAATTTCATTTTATTTCTATTGATTTCGTCAAAAGGTAAAACATCGCAAATTGAAATTTTTATGGGTCTATACGAGACCCAGTGTGACTCGATGAATTTCTTGAAATTTTTTTTTTCGATTTTAAGAGCCTATTGGATCGGAAATTTTCCGTAGATAACGAAAATGATAATTATTCAGGGCAAAATCCAAGAATTCATATTTGAATGAGCCAAAAAATTGACTTTTGGATCAGTGTTATCAATTTTTCACTATCAATTCTTAGACTGCGCCCCGTATAAGTAACATTTTTATAATCTACAAGAAATTTTGCGGTCAAATATTTTATTTTAAAGAAGATATGAAGCTAATAATCAATTAATCGGAATAGAGCGTATTATGCGAGGTTATATGAAATATGCACCTACACTGAGAAAAAACGTTGATTGAATCTACTAAAATTTTGTTGATTCAATAAATATTGGTTGATTCAACTGAATTTTTGTTGATTCAACAAAATTTTAATAGATTCAATCAACATTTTTTTCTCAGTGTATAGAAGAATCGCAAAATACCAATTCAAAAAGGAAATAGCGGCCGCGTTGCTGCTCGTTTAAGTTAAATTTTACACTGATCCTTGTATAGGGTTAAAGAAACCTCATCTAATTTTTCAACTAAAATTTCATTATTTTTTTTGTGGAATCACATAGAGAGTAAACTTATTGTCATTGGATGGCCCTGAATTTCAAATATGGTTTTTTCAATTAGCTTTTCTTGATAAATTTTTGCTCTCAAACGACTTCATATAGTTGATTTTTATATAAAAAAATGTAAAAAAATCGATCACTTTTTATCGAAACTTTTTTATCGTGAAAAAGGACCTAGTTCGCGTTTGGTTAAACGGCAAAAGGATGCAACGATATACGAGTGATGTTTTCTCAAGTTTTCATACATTTTTCCTCGGGTACCATACGGCTATGGTCAAGGACTGAAGAGTCGCTCAGTGTTTTCTTGTGTAGAAAGTTGTACGTTCCATAAAGCTCGCCAGTACACGATTTACCACCTCATCCGTCGAACGACTTTATGCTCCGGAAGTTATTACAAATTCTTACGACGATGCCTGCGGTGTATCAAAATTCCGTTGGATCGTGTTCTTTTCTGAACTTGACGTTCTTCAGCAAACGATTCTAACTTTAAAGAATATAAAATAAAAGGATGGGAAAGATGAATAGAGAAATTTCCAAATGCGAATAATCCATAAAAATGAAATAGAAAATACGAAAATCATATTTAAAACGTACTCAGCGAGTTATGTATTTTTTTTTTCCAAGTGGGACATTCGTCTCTGTAAATAGGGAATGAGGGAACGGATGAAACTTACTTTTAATTACAGAGCTACACGTTCTTGCAGGATTGCCTAGGGCAGTGAAAAAAGAAAATAAAATAAACGAGTTCGACCTCGTTCGAAGACCGAAGGTATCGCCCCCGCGCTCCACCGACTGAAAAACTATTTCGACGATTTTGTCCCATTATCACGATCCCGAGGCGATTTGCGGAGAAGCTTGCACACAAATGCCGATAACGTTTCGAAAAACTCGGTATACGAATCGTTGCAAGAATATATATTTTTTTCTCGCGTGAAAATTACCATCGCAGCTTTTACGAAATAAGGCAGTTTCTTTTCGCTCTTCTCCCCGTCGTTCTTTATTCTCGCGAGAACTCAATGCCGTAAAAAGCATCAGATAAATCTACTGGTAGAAACGTTAAAAAAGGCTTTTCTTTCTATTGAAATTAATGGAGAAACCAAAGTTGCCGAGTGAACCGAGAGAAGGAAGAAGACGAACGAGATATCTTGAACCAGTGATATTTTTTAATTTGCGGAGTTGTATTTTTTGTTCTCCGCGACCGAAAAAGTTAGCAAAAATCGAGCTAAATTTGGAAAAACTTTTGTTTTGCTTTACTTTCAAAATATCCGGGGGTAACTTTGCAAATATCCCGGGGTTAGCGGTAGAAATACCGGAGAATACTGTCGACCCCGGGAACAAACGGCGCCCTCATCGATACAAATGGCCATGAGCAATCCGCAAGGTGGAAAGAAACTCTTGCTCCCTTTGTTGCTCTCCTGTACATACGCACGCGTATGTATACACATCTCGAGAGTGATGCACACGAACGGGTAAACCCTTCTGGTAAGACCCAGTACCGTGAACGCCTTCCAGCTTTCAAGACCCATTGTTTCACCTTTTCTACATTTAACACAATCCTACCTCCGATCGATCTCGCCACGAGCAATAAATCTACCAGCGAATTCCCATTTGTTCGAAACTTCATCAACATTCCTCATTTATTTTTCATTCGCGTACGCAATCGTCCAAAGATTACGCGAATCTATTTTTTTTCAGAGCACAATCCGCGTATCGGGGATTATCTAATTTATTATAATATAATTTATACCTAGTCGATTCGCTGAAAAGTATACTAATAACATTTTTACTATACTGAGTACACTAAGAGAATTTTTGATAACATTTTACTCGAAAATTTACTGTAAAATTATAAGGTTGTACATTCATGAGAGTGATATAAAGAAAAATTTATCTTAGTTTTTCTCCGTACTATGTGGTTTTACAGCTCAAGTTTATTAGAAAAAGTTGTTAGTACATTGTAAAAAATTTTGCGGTGTTAACCAAATTGTGTGAGTGTTAAAACGGGGTTAAAAATCAATATTTTCAGTAGCAGGGATGAGCAGAGCTCGATACTTTCCTGAAAGACGAAAATTTTTCAATGGATGATGTTTATTGCACCATCGATGAAATAAGCATATTGAAAAATTTTCATTTTTCAGAAAACTTTGTTCACGTTTCTGGCAGTCCACTCTATTAAATGGCAATAAACGAATGAGGATGAACGCGAAAAATTAGTATCAGGTACCTGAGCTGAAGCTTGGAATACCAAAACACCATTTTATGACCCACAATCCGAATATTATTGAGCAAATCGGGCATCTTTGAGCATCTTTTGTTAATTAGGTTTGAGGGAAAGCACAATTATTTCGAGGAATTGGTACTGAAATATAAAAATTTTTGAAACACTTGCTACTCAATATCAACGTTATATGTATTATAAAAAAAATTAGTGTAAAAACATTTTTTTAAGAAAAATTATAGATAGTAAATTACTCTACTTCAAGGTAAATTTCTGCATTCGGAGAGAGGAAAACAAAAAATAATTTACGAACTTATGAGAAAGTAGAAAAAATTGTGATTTTCGATAATGAATATCTGGAGATCTATGCTATGAGACACTTCTTAAAATATAATACACGCACGTTCACGTGGCATCAAATATAATTTATGCAAAATTTTAACAAATTTATAAAAAAATTGTTTCGTGAATGTACTACCGTAAATAAAAATAAAAGAGTAAGCAGAAAAAATGGCAAAGGTTGTATAATTCGGGAGATCGATACGGGTGGGCAAACTCCGGAGGTGGGTGGAACGGAAGTATGACAGTCGCCGTACATCGATGCGTACATAGACGACAAATTGCAGTCGCGTTGATGAAACAAATGGATGTCTACCCTCGCTGATGTTTACGCTTGCATGCAAAAGCGACATCTGCGTGCATAGTAAACCGTGAAGATATTCAAATCGCTCGTTTGTCCCCGCATATATTTTAAATTTGAAAAATAACACGATTTATATATTTACCTCGACGAGGACTCCCTTGAAGTTTTGGCTCATGGTGACGCAACCGAGCTTGACGCAAAAGTCACCGATCTCAAATCTGGGTCCCTTGGATTCGATCTTCGTCTGCTTCTTGCTCGTATAGTAATTTGCGATCTTGAGCATGAGCAGATCGAAGAGGCCATCGGCGATCAGGGGAACGATCTTGTTGCCGGACTCGAGAACGGCGAAGACGGAGGCCGGTTGCTCGGAATTGTGCAGGACATGGACGGTCCTCTGAACGCCTGTAACCAAGAAAAACGAGCAATAAGATCGAGAGTGAAATAAAGAACCTGGCGGGCGACGGGAGGAAGGAGAAAAAGAGGAGCGAAAATTCGCACGACTCGGAACATCAATTTCAATCGTATATATATGCTCGTCGAAAAAAAAAAATAAGCGCGAGAGGAAAAAAAAAGTGATAAAAATATCTCGGATGGTGTACGAAGACCCATAAATATGCGAAGAGTCTTGAGAGCACGGCTGACAAGGCGCGGGCAACGTTTTTGCAACGTGTTGGCGAGAAAGATCGATCGTGATTAATCCGTATAAGTCGGGAGTGAGAATGCGGAGAAGAAGAGAAAAATAGAAAGTCTCTCTCTCTCTCTCCCTCTTCCAAAGTCCCGCGGGAGAGCGATGGAGAGCAATGAGTAAAAAAAGAGAGCAAACGAAAGAGAAGGAGGAGGAGGAGGAGGAGGCCGTGGCTCGCGAGCGCTCATCATCAGGGAGGAGGAGAATCTGTGAACGCCCGAATGAATTTCATAAGTCCCGGGGGCGGTTAATACGCAAAGGGTCAAACGTACGGTGTGCGAACTACGTTGAATATTCATAACGCGCTCACATATATACATCAAAACGCGCGCGCGCGCACACAGTTACAGCGTTGAAATACGTGTAAAATCTGAACATGCAAAATGTTAAAACATACGAAAAGGAGCGAGAGAGAAATATTGGACGAACCGGGAGGAGAAATCGTTTGTATATGTTACGTTTACACATATGTATATGCATAAAATGTGTAGTATATTCGCGGTAGAGGGAAAATGGTATTACCATCAGTTTGTTCGTGTATTATTGGAGGGTGCGAAGTCCGGCGATACACATATACGCTCAATTAATGGCAGGGTATCACTGGGCGCGAGGATCCGAGTAACTCGGCCGACGTATGAATTATTAATCCCTTAAATTATAATACACACATGAGGAAGCAAGAGCCGAGCGCGCACACTCTCTCCCGCGACCGACAGTCACGTAATTCTTGCAGCTTTCGCGCTTTTTTTTTAATTCTCCTTTTTGGTCTCGTTCTCTCGTTCCAGCGTGTGTATACGGAGGTTACTTTACCCGCTCGCTCGGTGGAATCTAAAAATTGTGATTCCTCGCGCCGCCGACTCGTTCTCGCTGTTTCTTTCACGTCCGCCCCGTACGTGTTAAATGACAAAATTCTTAATTACAACGAGCAGCTCGAGGATCGTTTCGCGCGTCGACGCTTTAATTTATATATATACGCCGACTCTAATTTTAGGCCTCGTCGAAATTTATTAATTTATCAAGCCGCGCTCTGGTCTTCCTGAAATTCCCCTCCCCTCATTATTTGTCCTCATTTATTATCTCCCGGGAGGCCAGTAGGCAAAAAAGTGATTCTTTTATCGGCGAACGTTTGACCGAATGTTTTCGTGATAAGCCGCTGAGTTTCCTCTTTTCTTTTTTTTTGGACAGAAAAATGTCTTTTGTTACAAAAATAAAAGGTACACATATACAAAATGTGGAACGACGAGTTCGAATAGAGCGTGTGATAATTAAATTTTCGCCCTATCTCTTTGAGTTTTACGGGAGAAGAGAGGAGAGAGAAAAGAGATCTCTGCGGAAATGTGGAACGGACGTGTGTTGGTGAATGTACGTCCCTGAAACGACGTATGCCGCATACCGCATCGGGTGCATTGTAGCACGTCTGGGGTTGCGATATGGTGCAATGACAGAAACAGAGACGAGGAAGAGGGAGAGAGAGAGAGAGGCAGCAGAACTCACGTGGTTCCATTGGAGACTCGGATGCATATAGGCGAATGCATCCGTGTTTCGATAACAGTCCAAGTATTCACGTATATATACACACGTCGTCGGGAGAATCCAGCAGGAGAGCAAAACTCGAGCTTCCTTTATACGGGAACGTAACAAGTGAGCAATTACACGTTGAATCGAGAATTCCCGTGTGCTACGTGACGTTGAATCTCCGCTGCAAATTCCCCTCCCGGTATTAATATGTTTATTAAATCGGAAAGAAGCTGAATCGCGAGCGCGGATCCGCAGTCTGCATAGCGCGATATACGTTTAATCAATTTTTTATCGTGTTTCCCTCTTAATTGGTGTAATTAACAAAATCCTGAAATTTTATGAATATACGCTTTAATCGTCGTTATAATAAAATTGAAGAGTTCATTAGGCAGAAATTGTCCATAATTATACACGCCGTGAGAACGTTTAGGAAGATTTTTAAAAACTCTTTTCCTGGAATAAATGCTACCGGTTTTCTCGCCAGCGCTTTACACACGCACGTCCCCTCTCGCGGATAAAAATGTTTGCTAAGTAAATTTTTGTTAAATAAGTTTTTGTACCTCGATGCGGACGAGGTACGAAATATATGCATCCAAAAATGAATATTATTTTCCCACGAATTTTCGCTTGAATAAAAAGCACTCTTTCCTCCGTGCGCAGCGTCCGAAAAGAATTTCTCTGGTGCGGATCAAAAGCTCGAATTTCGTAATGAAGATGAATAGAGGAGATAACGAGCAGAAAACACATTTCGTGGTTCGGGGGCGAGCCTTCGATAACGAGAGAAAATGAGAGAGAGAGAGAAACGAGCGCTGCTGACCAACGATGAAAGAATAAAAAAAAGCTCTTTATTCTATCATCCGGGCGATATTATACCGAGGAGAGAAAACGGAGAGAAACTTTAGCCCGTTCGCATCTCGCGCGAGAGTAAATTGAAACGTAACGAGAAACGTCGGGGGTATATAAGTGTAATAAATCTTGGCGATGCATAACGGCGCGAGCCTCTATGAGGAGAATCCCGTGGCATGTTGTATCTTATTTTTCAGCGTGTCTTTCTCTGGCGTATCAACGCCAAGAGCCGCGGGTTCTCTCCTCCGATCGGCCCGGAGAATATAAGGCGCGACCGATCAGAAGTGCGCGACCGGGTACAATCCGCATGAGAAGCGGCCAACTGGAATGTGCGTATGTGCGCGCCGCGTCCTGCTGCCGACGCTCGAGTGGAGACGAACGCATGACGAGTACGAAGAGAGAAAATCATGAGGAGAATTTTGCCTCTTGAATTATCCGAGCGAAAGAGCGCGCACTCTCTGCGCCGAGCGGGAATCCGCTTTTTACCACGCACGGACTTTCGTCTCGATAAAGTTTTCCCCGCGTTGATAATGCGAAAAAAATAAAATAAATAAAGAGGAAAAGGAACAAAGAGACGAAGAAGAAGCCTCCGATATCTCTGGGATTAAAGGATATTCCAGACACCGATTTTCTTTCTTTTTTATTATATTCTTGTTCTTTCGCTCGTCTTTCTTTTTTTTCAGTCGGACGGCGCGCGCGTTTATATATTCAAGATTTGTCCCGTCGAGATAAATCTTGCGAATATATAAACCGACATTATATTCCTCGTGCGCTAATCGTTATAAATGATGGATATACACACCCCTTTATTAAATAGATAATACACGTGGGTGCGATAGAGGGCCACGCACACTCTAATGAGAGTCGTTGCGGAAGAGAAAATATGCTAATTTCTAAACGAAGCATTAAATACTCGGATGTAAATGAATGTACATTGAGCCTAGTGTGCAAGTGTCTGCAAATCTTGACGTACTAATTATGCATTTAAATAAAAGATATTACCTGAAAGTTCAATTACTCAAGAATTTCGATTTAAATATTTATTTTTTTAAAGAGATTCGATTAATTACTGTCGCCAATTCAATTTTATTCGTCTATTTAATTTTTTAAAAATAACTTGGCAAACTTTCCTGAAAGATTTACAGTAGAAAAACAACAAATTCTTGAGGACGATCGTTTGGGGATGCAGTCCGATATACTCACTAGGTATATTTTGATTTAAATATTTATTTTTTCAAAGAGATTCAATTAATTGCTATGTCGCTAAACGAATTTTATTCGTCTATTTAATTTTTTATTTATTTAAATTATTTTTATTATTCATTTAATGTATTTATTTAAACTTGGCAAATTTCCTTGAAAAATTAAAGGTAGAAAAACAACAAAATCTTGAGGACGATCGTTTAGGGATGCAGTCGATATCCTCACTAGGTATATTTTGATTTAAATATTTATTTTTTTCAAGGAGATTCAATTAATTTCTATGTCGCTAAACGAATTTTATTCGTCTATTTAATTTTTTAAAAGAACTTTTGGAAAACTTCCTTGAAAAATTAAAGATAGAAAAACAACAAAATCTTGAGGATGATCGTTTGGAGATGAAGTTGGTATCCCCGCTGGGTATATTTGTGAGTTCAGTGGCCAGTTATAAAAACGTCGAACCGCAAAAGTGCGACAAAACGTTTGGACTCGCTCGCAAATGAAATTCCGGGAATGCGAGCTCGCGTTTTGGTCCGTGACACGCAATTTTTGCCCCCTTTTTTAATTATTTCTCTCTCGCTCTTTTTTCAATCTCTCAATATACAGACGCGTGTGCTTCGATGCATCGGCAGAGTTTTAACGGTTCATCCATGCGCGTGACCGAGTGAGCTCGCCGCGGCGCGTTTTATCATCGAGACACTCTTTGCCGAGCACACACGCTCTCAGCCATTAATTACTCACTCAGTTCACTCCCTCTCTCCGTTCTTTTTCCTCTTTTCTCTCTCCATCCCCAGGAGAGAGAAAGAGACGAAGAGAGAGAGAGAGAGAGAGAGAAAAATCCCTTATTGAGCGATTGCGCTCGCCGAGATTGCTCGCTCGTAGCATACGAGGAATTCTCTCTCTGATTTTTCCTTGCAGCGATCTGCCCCCTCTCACTCGCCCACGCTGCCGAACGTCTGGTTATATCTTCATTTTTGCCTGTCTCACTCCGGAGAAACGTCCTCCCGGTGTCGATGTATGTGCACTCAAATTTACGACATTTCCTACACCCAGATAGCATCCATTTTTTTTCCTCTACTATATATTTCCTCTTTTTCTCCTCTCGCGCGCTGTCTCTCTCCTGTCGCAACTTTTATTCGTCAGGGATAGTACACGTGTACGTCTATGTACGTGAAAAACGTATGTGCGTGTACTCTCTCGCATGCGCACGTGTATTTTAATCCCGCGAGAGTATCGAGAAAGATTAACTGGTTTATGCGTCACAGAGAATCGTGTGACCGTCAGGTAAGTTTCTGGCTACGAGATTTTTCCATTACTTTTTTTTCGAGTATTTTATGTATTACGCTTGTGTATATAGCGTTAGAAAACACGTGAGGGGCGTCACGGGCAGCTTTATTTCAGACCGGTCTCGCAAAAACGAAAAACCGCTCTCGAAATTGCTCCGTTCCGAAATTCTTGCCGCATTGTGCGTCTGCTTCTTTTTTTCCCCCCCTCGCGCTCGCCTCCACCGTCGCAGCGTACTCGATCTTTTCCCTTATTTCCACGAATTCAGTCTCGAAATCTCGCTTATTTATAGGTTTAAAACCGGATACGAGGCTCTCACGAGACATCAAACGGTTCGATGCCACTGGAATTTTTTCCTCCCGTAATTTCACATTTTTTCGTGTCGCTCCTTAAAACAAGAAGGACTCGAAAAATTGTCGATAGCCGGGTATCGATTTCACAAAAGAGAAAGAAATTTCTTTGACATTTTCTTTTCTCTATACACCCTATATATTTTCGTTGGCTGAGCAATAAATGTTATTCGAAGGGACGTGTCTATATATATTGAGATCGAGACCCAAAGAGAGTACTATAAAATATATAGGCACATACATAATATATATTATTTTTTCAACACTTTGACCTAGATTTAGCGAAAGTTAAGTAAATGGGAGAAAAGAAAGGGTAGGGAATGAAAATGGGGTAAATTCTTTGAAAGCAGGGAACATCTGGGACGAGAAAGAATCGTTGGGTTCGTTAATAGTGGAAAGATTAATTGGATACGAAAGAAATGGATTTGCAGGGGAGAGTCCTAAAAGGGTTGACTCTGGCTCCGCGTAAACACTAATTGGATACTTTTTTTTAAATCAAATAATTTCATTAGTCAGGAAAAGTAAAACTTTTTTCGGAAATGGGACAGGGGGGTTGAATGCGGGGTAGATGGGGGTGCGAATATGCGCGTTCTTGTGTCGAGAGAACCGACGATGGGGGATGAAGCGCGGAGAGTAACGCTCGGTTAAAAGGCGATCTATGTATTATACACGCGAGCGCACCCATACTGCGTCGAAGTCGAAGCCGTTTGCTCTGCGGAAACAGTACGAGCTCTCGAGAGGCGGGATGCGCCAGAATTCCGACGGGGAGCACAGACTCTTGCGAGATACGAAACGCAAAAGGTTGAATTGCGCCACTCAGGAACGTACTCTGTGTTCCCGTTTCTCCTTTTACTGACGCCATTCACACTTCGCGACGTATATCTCTCGCGAAATTGCGACACGAATGAAGAGCGTGTATGTACAGCAGAATATATATATATATATATATATATATATATATATATATATATATACATATCCCGGAGTATATCCAAAAATTTAGTATTCCGACAAAGAAGATTTAAAATGCTCCAAGCAGAAAAAAAGATAAAATTTGACTAAATTTATCAATGTTCGATATTATTATCGGACTCTTCGAGACAAAGTCCGACGTGCGATCGAATCGATTATTCGAATGAAAAATCATTTTGTTCTACGATCGGGCACGAGGTTTGAATAATTCAAGCGACGAAGAATCACCCTCCGCAGCTCGATTCGCGAAAATAAATATGCCGTGAAATAAGCCTCCCCTGCTTTCAGGCTCTCGCTTTATCTCCGGATACCACGTGCGTTTTGTACACTTTTGTTAAGTGTATAGGGATCGACACACGACTATACCAAATCCATTGACAACGTGCATAAAAATATATAAAGCTATGCACACGAGTCGTCAGCGAGTATATATATATGGAGCACAAAATAGTAAGGTCCTATACACACTGTACCATTCCCAGTCGATCATAGTCACGCCAAATTTTAACCGAGTTTTATAACAACCAATCCAACTCCTTTATCATATATTTTTGTTTAAAAAAATAATCGAAATTTGAGCAAAATATTTGTTTTATTTTTTATCAAATATCCTATTATTAAAAAGTATTATATCTTGTATTTATTTATTTTTATAAATTTTTTATATTGCGATGAATAAAGTTCGATAGTGTGAGCAGGTACATCGCTCCAGTATTGTATATGACCATGATCGACTCATGACCGGAACAGAAGGGTATAGTGTGTACCGAGCCTAAAAGGGAAATTCGGAAGCGTTTGGTTTTTTTTTACCATCCGACAATTTGCGTTTTATTCATGTCTATAGAGCAACACATGTCTGTTTCCCTTTCATTGGGGTTTCTCTCCTTTTTTTTCCTTTCATAGCCGCATACATATAGATACATCTGTATCCGTTCGTCCGTGAAAGTCGATACAGCGGTTGTAAGTTTTCATGTGCAGGCACTTTCGTTCCCCAAATCGGAGTCCAATCTCCCCTAGCGATAAAAAGAGAACCAGTAATAATGATGGCAATGGCCAGGTGTTGAAAATGATAGAGAATGGAGAAATTGATTCGATTCAAAAAAAAATGTACTCCTCGTATAGATATATATTATCATGCGTACGACCATTTTTATTCTCTCTGACACACATTCAATTTCATGAAAAATCTATCACGAAAATGTTTTATAGATGCGTGAGCGAGAGAGATAAATAACGTGTTCGAATACACGCACGAGAGTTTCGCATCTATTTGGCGGGTCAGAAATACATATGTACCGGGGAGGCTTTTAGAGGCTCTTCGCGCTCCGTTCTTGCTCGGATTTTGGAATTCTCCCGCGCTGCTGACTTCTGCAGTGCTCTCGTAGGTGTGTACACCCCTCTACAGCTTTATCAATTATCGGCGAGAGTCGAAAGAGCGGTGTATTCGCGGTCTCGCTCATCGCGGGGAGCTCCGAGGCCATGCGCGCGATTGCCAAAGACTGTAGGCGCGTCAACGACACTGCGAGAAGAGCCTTACACCGCGAGCGGCATACGCACACAGCATAACCGTGCACGTACTGTATATCGATCGTTGACAAATCGAAGGACGGAAACACGAGGTATTCGCCGAGCATCCCCGCGATTTTCGCGCCCGTTTGCCTCAGAGCGAATACACACATTTGCAGCCTGGCGAGCGCGAGCCTCGCGTTACGCCCTTCCGACTCGGAATCGCGAAAGTTTGGCTTATATATGTAGTTGGCAAAGGGATGACGAGTAGGGGAGGCAGCGATGCCTCGCGGACGGTGCAAGGGTAGTTTTGCGCAGGGTGTCGCGCACTGCTGCCAGTGGAATATCGGGAGGTAAAGCACCGAGCAAGGGGTAGCAGATCAGTTGGCCGCGATTCAGCGTGGGGTCTGGCCGGCGAAACGAGAGATCCCCAGTCCCCCGATACCTCCTCGGCACTTCGCATCAGACTCGCACACGCACGCGTGCGCGCACGCTACCCCCTTGCACTCGCAGCCGTAGAGATCCGCGACGCTTTTTTTTATTTCCCTCCTTCCCCCCCCCCCCCCCCCCCCCTCCCCCCTTCTCCCCCCCCCCCCCTTTCTTTTTTTTTTCCCCCCCCATCAACCCGTTTTCTTTTCTTCTCC
>JAPYYW010002437.1:0-20348 GCA_030522545.1 Cremastinae sp. A BG-2022a | reverse complement strand
AATGTATATCTATATTGTCTAAAAATGGCTATTTCATGGTTCAATTGTTCGAAAAATACGTAGACGAAAATTCTAAAAAAAATTGTATTCACGTATTTCGTATGGAATAATATTCTCTCCAAATTTGAACGAATTTTTATCATTTCGTTATATGTAGCCAACCTCCTTAATCAAGAATTTTCACGATTCATTTTTGATATTTTGTTCTTGAATACGTAAAAAAAATTTTGTGCCAAATTTGAAATCATTTAACTGAATGGTTCAAGAGTTATCAATCTCCAAAATTGCTAAGATTCAACAATTCAAGAATTTTTTAAAATATGTTCGTAGTAGTTTTCATTTTGTATAGACAGTGTAAATTCAAAACGTTTTACTAAAAATTTTTTTTATTTAATTGTTTGAACAATAAAAAATGTTCAAATTCTTGTTAAAATATGCTAATAGATAGTTAAACTAAGCTCAAAAAATTGGTAACTTTTTTGCAAAAGCAGAGTCTGGATTTAACGTTAGTAATGGATTTAACGCATGTTCGCACGTGCAGGAAAGCCATCGTCTTTATATATTTGTGAACCGAAAAAACAAACCAAAAACGTAGTTCATCAGAAAACTTTAAGCGTTGACTAAAATGAATTGTAGTTTAAAGATTGATAATCACTCATAAAAAGTTGTAAAAAAATATATTGTACGTGATTACAAGATCACCGGATCAGCTAGTATTTTATATATTCGATTGCTGAAAACCTCGATTATTAACCCCGTATGGTGTGCAATTAGCAAATAAAACCATTTTTAATTTTTTACCAAACATATCGGTATTAATATTTTACACTGTTTCTTCTGACCACTTACATAATCTCGTTAAAACCATGAATTTTTTTACAGTGTACGAAAAAGTTCAATAAAAAGTATAAATATTATGAAAATGATGCAAAAAATCAAGTGTGCCGCTTTCTGTCAAGGTTATTAAAAAGAGAGAGAGAGAGAAAAAAAAGAAAGAGAAGGCACGATAACGTTTCAGTGACGATGCAGCATAAAATTGCGGCCACTGGCAATCGCACATTTCGAGGAGATTTAACGAGAGACTGCGTCAGCGTGGGCGAGGGTCGTGTCGAGAATGGAGAAAGGGAGGAAGGGAATTTCGTCGCAGAAAAGGGGAGTGAGGATTTGGAGCTGCAGGACGCTCGGGGGCTGCTTTTGCACGAGAGTTTCGGGGCGTTAAAGAGCCTGGCACGTTGTAATGCGGAGGTATAGGGGAAATTTTGGGGGTGCACGCTATCCCGAGACTGCCGGAGGGTTCGTACTCCACGGACCATTCATCCGCGTGTCTGCATTTGTATATATATACGCTGCCACAAAAAAAATTTGCAAGCGCCGGAAAAAATAAATTTTTGTTATTTATTGAATGAAAAATGAATTTAAAAATTTAACGAATTGTCATTTTATTTTTATGACAATGTCTACATTTAACTTTATTTATCATGTATAAAATAAAATTAAAGATAAACTTAGAAAGACTTTAAGTTTTAATGTATAAAAATCTTTTATACTTTACAATTTTAAAATTATATTTTATAAAATGATAAAAGTCTCTTAATTTATAAACATTTTAAAAAATTTATAAAAATTAAATGACTCCATAAAAAAGCATCTCACGAATAAATTATATTTTTTAGAAAATGTAACGAATGTATCATCATCTCGTTTTTATATAGCAATATCTGTATTTAATTTATTTATTTTTCATGTAAAATAAAGTCAAAGATAAACATTAAAAGACTCGGTAAAAAAGTAGGTTATTAATAAATGATAGTTTAAAAAAATGAAGCAAATTTTCATCTCGTTTTTATAACAATATCTCTACATTTAATTTTATTTTTCACGTAAAAACTAAAGTTAAAAATAGAAATTAAATAGCTCAATAAAAAAGTATCTCACGAATGAATTATCATGGTACATAAATAATATTATAATTGAAATATTACAAAATAATATTAAAATATTAAATATAATAAGTATTAGACATTAAATAATTTATACAATACAATATTAAAAATAAATAAATAAAAAGAAAAATGAACAAGTGCTAAATTGAATACGCAAAAAAAGTAGTCGAAGCATCGACTTTTTGTAAAACATAGATGCAGCTGGTGTGCAATAAATATATGTATAAAAATATTCGGGGGGTTGGATTTGGATATAACACTGGCGAGAAGGATAAGGGTGAAAAAATGCTACCCCCTCGATCCCTAAAATACTAGGCGAGGAGGCGGCGGCGTCGGGACTTGACAGCGCGCCAGCTGTCACTTGTCGTTTACGCGAGGCATTAATGAATAGTCGATCCTACCCCCCCGTAAGAGCCCGGCCCTTTCACCGCTCCAAATGTGTACGCTCGATTACCGAGATTAAAGAGACCTCGGATTCCTCTCCCAAAAATCGATATCACAAAAAAAGTGCGTGTTTTTGATCCCTCCCACTTCACCACCTCACGATCTTCCACCCTTGACTAATTCGGACTCTCCGCACACTGAGACAGGATAATTGAAAATTTTAGTCTATCGAAAATCAAACAAAATTTTCAAATAATAATGTAACATTATTTTCATATAGAATATAAAAGAATTTACATTAAGAGAAAAGGATGGTATTTATTATGAAGTGATAACTGTACATTTATCATTATTTTTATATAATTTTTTAATACGAGCGACAACGCGACCGCTTTTTTGACGTTTTATTTGATATTTTACTGTTCTTCTAGACGCATTCTTCATGCAACTTTTGCATAATGCACTCTATTCCGATTAATTGATTAGAGGTTTCATCTTTTTTAAATATAGGATACATCCGCACTCACATTTTTAAAAAGTATTTTGAAACGATATTATTAATTAGAAACACTGACCTATTCACTTTTCGGATGATTGAAAATATTCGGAACTGACACTCAATTGAACTCGACGAATTATTTCTACGAAATGTTTTTCGGTACCGAACTATCTAGCGAGACCCGACACGTCTTATCCCGACACTTTACACCGACCTACTAATTCCAAATTTTGTAATAAAACAGTACAATTAAGGCCTTAATCGGTTTTTCCACTCGACCTCGACCGATCACCATGGAAACACTAATGAGAGATTAACGAGAATTTGAAAATTTTTTTTCCTCATTACGCTCGACGAATATTCTCTCTTTTTTTTTAATGTTTATGATCCCCAAAATATTCAGGTATATTCGTCCAGATATATTTGATATAAATAATAGAAAATTGTGTAACAAGTTTTTTCACATGAGCTGAGAAAATTTAGCATGTTCGAGGGCCTCCAGTCTGATTTTTATGGAAGTTCTATAGGTGCAGTCAGATCAAAAGTTTTTATTTCAATTTATCTCCATACCATGTGGTTTTAGAGCTTAAGGTAGTACAACTGAAACCTTAAGTTATAATAAAAGTAAGCTGAGATAATTTGGCATGTTGAAGGACCTTTAGCCTGATTTTTCGAGAATTGAAAATAGGAAAACCTCAGAATTTTAAGTGGCAATATATTTTCGTGTCCTCAACAAATTCAACTTCATAATGGATAATTTCCGAAAATTTTTGCAAGTCGAAATAAGCGATTTTAACATCAATGTCATTATTTCCAAAGCAGCTTATTGAATTTTCTTTTAATGCGTGAATATTAGCCAGGTTAGTATAGCAATTATGTTAAAAGTTATTATTTATGTACGTATAATGAAAATACTAATTATTCGGGGCACAACCAAAAAATTAATATTAAAATATCCAAAAAATAAAACTGATAAAAAATAGGTTTTTTAGCTTGTTCAATATGAATTCTTGGATAGCGCCTGATCTTTTTTTCTCTTGACAAAATCAACTTTATTGTGAGCGATTTTAAAAGTTTTTTACAAAACGAATCGAATGATGCTGGAATCACGTTAATTTATAAAGATGATCTCAGTAAATCTTTAAGAAATTCTGTCTCTGACCATCATAGTTGATATTTTAAGATGTCATTGACCCATAGATATTTTTAATAATAAAAATATATCAGTGAAAATTTGAAGAGTTGATCACGATTCTTCTTAGATTTTTAATCATCTATTTTTTAAAATGTCATTAGTTAAATACGATTAGAATTCATAAGACCACATTTTAAAGTTATCTATTTTCAAATTAAATTATTTATTAAAGATTAGTAAAAATAGCGAAATGGTAAAAATCTGTTAATAAATGGAGAGGGTATTATTTCATAAATACATAAATAAGATGTTTATAGAATTTTCGTTCGTACATATTTTACAAACAATTAAACAATTTCGGTTATTCGAAAACAATGTAGATAACTTTTTTAAAAATTCATATTCATTACTCTACTAACAAAAAAATGAATAAATAAAACAAAATTAAAAAAATCTATAAACCAAATAAATTCTTATTTATTTCTTTAGCAACAAAGAACGTTTTTTTTTATTTTCATCGAGTCCTTATCAAATTTCGATTCCCTATACTTTTAACATGTAAAACCTTGTTTATTTTCGTAAGCAGTACCAAAATCCTTTAAATTTTCGATGACCTACATACATTTTTTTTTCTTTACGTACAGTTTTATTACCTTCCTAAACGAACTTTTAAAAAAAGATTTTTATTTATACGAACACTTGCATCAGTACGATGAAAAAAAAAATGTTTATAAGATAAAATATGAAAGTTTGAGTGAAAGACGTCAAAAATCATGGGGAAGTGAGGTAAATCGACATATATAGTATTTATATACGAAGATTGGGGTACAGTGAGGGTGCACGGAGCGTGATGAGGATCAGAGCGAGGAAAAAAGGTTGGGGATGAGGAGGAAGCGTGACGAGGGCGTGAGGGTGTTTGGGGGCCATGGACGAGGCGAGAGGTTTCCGTTCCGTTGGTTCTCCGCTCTTTTTCTCCCTCCCGGGGGACTCGGGCGAAGCGCCTCGTTTCCACTTGCCGCGCGAGCTTTCCGCCGGCCTCCTCTCGATTCGTAATTCTGGCTCGGGCTGTTGCTGCTGCTGCTCTCTCAGCACACGCCGCGCGATTCCTGTTTCCCGTCCACGTACACACTCGCATATATATATATATATATATATATATATATATATATATATGTATATATATATGCGGGCATCATCCCCCCGCGAGCGCATACACATCGGGCCAACTTCCGCTTCGCTATGCTCACGAGGGCCTTCCCCCAATTCTCTCTTGCCTCCCTCGCTCAACTGCGCTCTGCAGCCTCCGCCTCGTTTTCCGCCACGTTTCTTCTTCCGTCTCGCTCCCTGAATTTCTCCCTCTCATTTTTTCTCGTACGCTTTATTTTCACGATATCTTTTTTTTTTCTCTCTCTCTCTCCCTCATTACTTTTCTCCACACATTCCCTCGAAGTTTTTTCTCTCTCTCGTTCTCTTCTTCTTCTTCTTCTTCTGCTTCTTCTTCTTGCCATTTTTTTTTCTTTTTATTTCGTAATTTTATTCTTTCTCCCTTTTTCTCACAGTTTTCTCGCTCTGTGTATTTCTCGAAATTTTTTTCCTCTCTCTGTTTCTCTTGTTCTTCTTACTATTTTTTCTATTTATTTTTCACAATTTTCTTCTGTTTCTCGTTTTCTTGCAGTTTTCTTTCTCTGTATTTTTTTCATAGTTAATTTTTTTATCTTACTTGCAATTTTCTCTCTCTTCTTCTTCTTCCTGTTATTTTCTCTTTTTCTCTTTCATAATTTTCTTCTCTCCCTCTCTCTTTTTCTCACAGCTTTCTCTCTCTGTTTTTTTTCTGTCTCTTTTTCTTTCTCGCAGAGTTTTCTCTCTCTTTATCTTCATCTTGCCATTTTTTATTTTCCGCAATTTTCTTCTCTTTCTCATCTTGCTATTTTTTTCTTCTTCTCATTCACAACTTTCTCCTGTCTCTCTTCTTCGTACAGTTTTCTCCCTCTGCGTATCCTTCTCATAGTTCCTTTCTGCCTTTTTTGCAGATTTCTCTCTCTCTGTCCTTTGTCATATAGTTTCTTTTCTCTCCCTTTCTTTTTCAAAGTTTGTCTCTCTGTATCCTTCTCGAAATTTTTTTCTCTGTCGTCCTTGCAGTTTTCTCTCCCTCTGTATCCTTCTCGCAGTTTTTTCCCTGTCTTTCCTGCGCAGATTTCTCCGTATCCTTCTCGTACTTTTTCTTCTCTGTCATTCTCACAATTTTCTCTCTCTGTGTCCTTCTCATAGTTTTTTTTCTCTATCTCCGTCTTTCTCGCAGTTTTCTCACCGCGTCTCATCCTTTTCTATTTTCCTCGTAATTCTCCCATCTCCGTCTCTCTCGTCATTTCATCTTTCTCACGCTTCCGTTTCCTTTTCTCTCTCTCTCTCTCTCTCTCTCTCTCTCTTTCCCTCTCTCGCACGGCTCCATTTCTCCGTCTCGTTCCCGCAGTTATCGCTCTTCCTCGTCGTTTCCTCTTGCTCAACTTGCTCGCACAGTTCGCTCTTACCAGATAGCAGCCGGTGTTGCTACCGCACTTCGGGCCACCCTGCTTAAGCATCCTTCGCGATATTCCACGAGTTCTCGAGCCCGAGAGTATGCGAATGCCGGAGAAAAAGACACCGTCAGCGCCAGTAAAAAAAAACGGGGAAAAGAAACGCGAGATGAGCGAGCGAGGGAAAGACGGAGCGAGAGAAGAGGAGGGTCAAAGTTAGAAAAAAAAAGAGATGGAGAGGGAGAGAGAGAGAAATTTTATCAGGAGACGGCGCTCTTGATAAAATAGCTCGTACACTGTACGGTCGAGTATACTGACCCGGCGACCATTTTATATATACACTGGTATATATAATGCCTGTGTGTGCCAGGGACCATCATTTTTTTGCGTTAAAATGGTCACACGCAACGCTGCTCTTTTTACAAAAAAAAATTAAAAAAAAATATTTGCTCGGCTCAAAAAAATCCTCGTCGATGCGACCCATATTTTTCTGCCAGTCGTAACTCCCTCCGCCACCCTCCTAATTCGTTCCTTTTTTATAACGAAGAGTTTAAAACGTATGGCCGAGTATTTTTTTTATACTCCGCGCTACTTTTCCATTCATCAGGAGATTATTTTTTAATTACTTTTTTAAGTAGGGTCATTGGAAGTAAGACTGCAAAAAGTTTTCCAGTGATATTCTCGTTGAAAGGGTAAAAAAATATATATGGACAGAGGAAAAACTACATTTAAGTCAAAATAAGGAAATTACATAAGATACTATTATATGGATATATTATGAATAAGAAAAAAATTAACTATGTTTTAGCGAATATTTTCTGTTTTTTTTTCATGAAATTCGTATGATATGAAAAAAGTTTTGTAAATTCCGAGATTTGAAAAGAATAAGGTAAATATCCCAATAGTTGGACAGCTAAGGGTTTTCACACTTTATCTTTATTTAAAAAAAATTCAAACAAAAAATCTGCTTCAAATTCACATATAATCTATTGTGTGATATTTTAGTGACCCAAAACTCATTTTATATATTAATTTTAGATAATATTTTTAGTAAATAAATACTTGAATATTTGAATAGATAGGATGTCCTAATAGTTGGACAGAGAATCGATCCTATCTCTAACGTTGAGCAAGTTGGTTCTAATAATTTAACTTTATGAAAAATTAACTTCATTGTATATGAAAAATAATCCATACGATTTTATTGAGAAAAAAATAATTGAAATGTTAAAAATAATGTAGCAAAAATTGTCCAACTATGAGAACATGTCCATCTATTGGAATGTTTACCTTAGTAATATTTAAAATAATTGATGAGGCTTGACATTTAGGTGTAGTGTATATTTTGATATATATATGTGCTAAAAGTGAACGAAGTCTGATTTACATAAAATTACGATCTGTGGACGATTCCACACTCGCACGAGTTGTTAAGATTCGACCAAATTGGTTACTTACAGCCTTTTCACATTATAAAGTTCACCTGCATACAGACTAACGAGTACAAGACTTAGAAGTCAGTTAAATAAGCTCGTTTATTATTTTTTTAGAAATAAGAAATTCGATGATAGGCGTGTTAAGCATGTAACGCAAAGTCAAATTTATCAACTGAAATTTCTTACCAGATAATTCGTTGAAAATTTACATTGACATTCTTTGGCATCATGTTAAAAGCATTCTCATATTAAATTTGAGAATGCTATACAATTTAGAAATCGAAATATTTATCTTCGAAAATCACATAAATTTTATAACTTTTTAAATATTTGTATTATATCAATTCTTTAAACATAAAAATTCGTATATCTAGTACAAAAAATTTTATTTAGTATTAAAAATCATTTTTATACGCCTCGTTTAAAAATAATTAAGCCTAACGGTATCTCATTTTGAGTATATAGTGCACGTATCCCTGATACTTCAAATGGAAATTGCATGGCTTTACTTATTTCGACACGCAAAACTGTATGCAGTCTAAAAACGCACTTTTCATCAAGCTACTGATAAAAAAATTATAATTTTTTAAATAGAAAAAGTTCACGGACAGCGTTCGATGGAACGCTGGAAGCTGTTTTCAGGGTCCTCTCGGACGCAAGGGAAATTCCGCGAAACGAGCACCGGTCGAGACATCAAAGAAACGTGGGACAAAAGCTTACCAAGTAGTCGCATTCGCGCTCAGAGGAGAGAGAAATGTGTGAGCGTGTATATTGACGCCCACACAGTGAAAAAGCGTGAAAAGTAGAAGAAGAAGAAGAAGAAGAAGGGAGAAAAGAGATGAAAAGAGAAATAGAGAATGACGAACGGAAGTTGCAGAAGCTCGTCGAGATGGGAATTCCTCGCGAGAGGAAAGGAAACCGGAAACGGAAGTCTCGCCTGGCTCACGTTCCCGGGCACAAACTCAGGAAAATCGAGAAAGACAGAGAACGATCCTGTGACAGAATTTTCCAAGTTTCAAAAGAATTCGTCCAGCCCACGAAAAGATTACAAAAAGAACGTACGTCATAATAAAGAA
The DNA here is from genome assembly GCA_030522545.1 of Cremastinae sp. A BG-2022a. Lineage (NCBI taxonomy): Eukaryota > Metazoa > Arthropoda > Insecta > Hymenoptera > Ichneumonidae > Cremastinae sp. A BG-2022a. Next base: position 11,362 of record JAPYYW010002437.1, on the reverse strand, counting down.
CGAAAACTGTCCAAGGTTCATCCTTGATTGTATCCATGGTTACAAAATGAAAAATATTTCGAAATTGTACACTAAAAAATGTATGTAAATAAATCATACACTTAGAAAAAAAGAAAAAAAAACAGCTTGTTATTTTAGGGTTGTTTTATCGCGATTTTGTCGAATCTTATAAAGCTTTTCCACTTTTTGTACGTACAAAAAAATTAAAAAAAAAATTGAAAAAAATTAAGTAATACACATTTTTTACGTATATATAACTGCAACAAATAAAAAAAAAATATTTCTCAAGATTTTTTTATGAAAATTTGCACAGGTATCACATAATAATATCATATAGAAAATGTGTAAAATTATATAAAATGATAATTATAAAAATAATTATAAATGGTATAAGTTGCTATGTTTTGTATTAAAAAATCCTAAAAATTTCCAAACTGTTACTTCATTACTATTCAACATAGTAAAATTTATCATATAAAATTCTCTCTGTGCACCATTTACACAGTCAAACGAGATATTTTATGGTGTATTTATAAATGTGACACAAATTAAAGAATTTGTTAATGAAATTTGTTAATTTTGTTTTCTTCATCGAAAAACTTGCACTTTGAAGACACATCATTTTTCTGTGAAAAATTCAACAGCTATAGAAAATTTTCATACTTTCAACGATATCTCCCGTGCAGAGGTATCGAGAGAAAAAATGAGAGATTTTTCGTCGCGAGAGAGTGTTAAATTTTTAGGAAGAGAGATCGCCCAGAGCTGTGTCCGGTTTGGCTCCAGCAGTCGCTTATTTTCTCCATGCGAGTCTCGATGCTGAATAAATAGGGAGTGAAGAGGAGCGAAGGTACGTCATATTCCACGAGCGAGGGTATTACAAGCTCACGAGAAACGAGCGTGCAACCACGCTCGAAACAGTGAAGCTCTTCCGCCCTTACGACACTCAAAATTTCTATAATACAGCCCTACGATGAATGCACTATGTATATATATATATTCACGTATATAAGCATGGTATTAGAGAGGATCTGCCGCTCTGGAGTCTGCATCAAGCCCCGTTGATGGCGTACTAAGCCGTAAAGAGCCTCTCCGTTGTATGTAGAAAAAAAATTTCTGCATACAGCGATCGGAGTAAAATGGTCGATTCGTCATAGAGTACTATATGCATATAGAAATATTTTATACAAATTGTATATGTTTCAAGCATCACATTTTTTTTAAGTATGGAAAGGTTAAATAAAATGTGAAGGCTGAAGCGACTCCTCGAAAAAGAAAACGTATTAATGTAACATTGGGCCATAAAAAAAAAGTTGTCTGTAATTTTGACCAGACCTCTCTATCATCTTTATGTATTTTGGCACCCTGAATCCGTATCTGGGGTCCGTTTTGTCCGTACGCCCTCAAAGTTTCGAATAAATTGCGAAAAACTAAAAATTGTAAAAAATTGCTATTATTATACGATTAAAAAAATTTTCTGAAATTAAATCAAGTATATACAGATATTTTGATGTCTTTTCATCCGCTGAATTCGAATCTCAAGCCTACATTTGATCAGTAGACCGCTTTTAAAATATAAGTAAATTGCAAAAACCCTCAAAAAAATCTCTGAAATTTGGAAAAATATTTTTTAACACAGTAACTGCAATTTTTTACAATTTTCAAAGATTTTTTGGGGGTTTTTGAAATTTACTTATATTTAAAAAGGTGTATGGATCAAATAGGCTTGGAATTTGGATTCAGTGGATCAAAATACATCAAAATCATACTTGATTTAGTTTCAGAAAAATTTTTTAATGATAGTAATAGCAAATTTTTACAACTGTTAGCATTTTTTAGGAGTTTTTTGCCATTTATTTGGATTTTAAACGGTGTACGAGCCAAATAGGTTTAAGATTCGAATTCAGGGTATCAAAATACACATTTTTTTATCATGAAAACTGCAGTTTTTTGCCAATTTTTAAAGGGGGGTCTGATCAAAAATACAGACAACTTTTTTTCTGGCTCGGTGTTATTTACCATAAGAATATATAGTCATTGAACTTTTCAGTGAATTATTTTATTATAATATCAGATATGACAATTATACGTGAGTGAATTCAAGTCAAATTATAACCTAAAACTGAAAATCACTATTTGATTACCTGTATTACATCAATATTTTAAATTTCAAAATTAGCTGTATTTGGTAAAAAAACGATTTATTAAGTTTTAAAAATCATTTATTTACGCCTGATTAAAAAAAGAAGCTAAACAGTTTCTAATTTGACTATACAACAGTAGCTATCTCTAATACTTCCTCAAATAATACTAATTATTAGTATTGTTTGTAGTTATTAGTATTATTATTAATATTAATATTATCAGTAATTATTAGTATTATATTAGTGTTAAATAATAATTCCCACACTTCGCAGCTTGTTACACCCGATTATCATAATTTCACGGTAAAATTTACTGCTTCCTTTACTCTCCATTGAAATTAAAATGTAATTAACCAGGAATAAAGTATACTTTTTCATCGCGTGAAAATAAAAACGTGACAAAAAAAAGTGAAAATACGTCGGGACGATTCTCGATTCGAATTTTGCGAGGACCTGTATCGCGTGCCAGTCGCTTGGCAGAGAGGAATGGGCGAGAGAGGAAGAGAGGGAGAGATGAGAGTAGAACGAGCAGCGTGGCGCGGCACCATTTATCGCTCCGGGCTCGGGGCTGCGGAGCGCGCGCGACTCGATGCGACGCGCTGGTCTGGCGGTGGTGTCGGTGCGCGCTCGCTTCTTCCCTCCTATCTGCGATCGCACACGCCAGGAACGAGGCTATTACGCGAGCGCGCACACCAGACATCCGCAGGCTCGTGCTAGCGAGCCACACATAGAGAGAGAGAGAGAGAGAAAAGGAAAAAAAAAGAAAATGCGAGAGAAGTCGAAGAGGAAAAAATTTCAAGAGAGTAAAAATTCGAAAGACAAGCGAGACGGAGCGAGAGTTTCTCTCGAAAGGTGAGAACGACGAGAGGAAATGTAGGATGGAAAATAAAAGAAGAGAGAAGGAAAAGAATAAACAAGAGATAAGCGATGTGTATAAAAAAATGAGGGAAAAGGAATAGAGAAGAAGAAAGAGGAAGAAGCTAAGGTATAAAAGCAAACGAGAAAATGAGGGAAGAAAATGTAAGATTAAAAAAAGATATAATAAGTGAGAATGAAAAAGATTACAAACAAGAGATATGAAGAGCGGAGGGATTGAAGATGGTAAGCGAAAGGTGAGGAATGGAGGGATAAGGGAAAAAGACGAGGAAACGAGGAAGAAAATGAGGAAGAGAACAGCTCAGGAAAAAAACGACAAGGCAAAAAATAATGAGCAACGAAGGGTATGAAGAGTGAGGGAGAAGGAAAACCAAAAATGAGAAAAAAAGGGATGATGATGGGGTATATGTAAGAGATAACGGAAAAATGAGAAAGAGGAGAAATTCAGGATGAGCGGAAGGGAGGAAAAAGCGGAAGAGGAACGAACGGGGCGAGGGCAAAGCCGTGGAGTGTCGACTCCACCTCTGAACAATTTCGAGCGGTTCGTGCTTCCGGGATCAACGGAAAGCTTCGCTAACGCCGGAGGATAAGGTCGAAAAAGCTTCACCGTTTCCTGCCCCTCTTATTTTCTCCTCTCGTCACTCCATTTTTCCCATCGACGGTATACACACCCGCCACGAAGAAAAAAAAGTACGTTGAAATAAGCAGCATCGCTTATTCAACTTCGAGCAGCCATCGAGTTTTTTAACGAGCAATTCTGTTTCAACTGCTTCCCAATACTCATTTTTATTTCAATCAACATTATAGTCACAACGCATTAATAAGATGTTCTGTTTTTATGTTTAAAAATACAGAAATATGAAAAAAATGGGTCCAAAGTGAAAAAAGAAAAAACGTTAGTAGTATGGGTGAGTAATATACAGCCATTTTTCGAGTCGTGGTCGGAGGGACGAGCGCGGAGGAGATTTTTGAGAACGACCAATTCCATTTCAACTTTGCTTCCCAATACTCACATTTTTATTTTAATCAACATTATAATTATAATGGTAAAAAGTAATTTTACAAAGATTTTTCGAGTTTCATCTTTGACATGAAAGAAATATGACATAATGGGTCCAAAGTGAAAAAGAAAAAACGTGAGTAGTATGGGTGAGTAATGCATAGCCACTTTCCGAGTCGAGGACAGAGGAAAAGGCGTGAAAGAGATTTTTGAGAACGAGCAATTTAATTTCAACTCCTTCCCAATACTAAATTTTATTTTATTAAACATTATAATCTTAACATTAATAAGCAATTCTCTAGTTTCGTTTTGTAAAATACAGAAATCTGAAAAAATGAGTTCAAAGTGAAAAAGAATAAACGTGAGTAGTATGGGTAAGTAATGCACAGCCATTTTTCGAGTCAAGGAAAAAAGAAGAGTGCGAAACAGATTTTTTTCAACCAGCAATTCTTTTATTTCAACCGCTTCCCAATACCCATTTTTATTTCAATTAATACTATAATCACAATATTGATAAATAATTTTACAACGATGTCTCTATTTTCATTTTCGAAAATACAGAAATATGGAAAATGGGTCTAAAGTGAAAAATAAAAAATGTGAGTAGTGTGGGTGCGTAATGTACAGCCATTTTTCGAGTCAAGGAAAAAAGAAGAGTGCGAAACAGATTTTTGTCAACGAGTAAATTCTATTATTTCAACCGCTTTCCAATACTCATTTTCATTTCAATTAATACTATAATCATAATATTGATAAATAATTTTATAACGATGTCTCTAGTTTCATTTTCGAAGATACATAAATATGAAAAAATGTGTCTAAAGTGAAAACTTAAAAACGTGAGTAGTATGGGTGATTAATGTGCAGCCATTTTTCGAGTCGAGGACAGCGGGAAGAGCGCGGAGAAGATTTTTGAGAAGGAGAATGGCAGACTTTGGAACAGCCCGGGAGGAGAAGAGACAGCCGCAGCGCGCGAGTAGACAAAGGGCTGCCGCTTTTTGTCAAAGAACGTTCATCCCCCATGGGGGCTTAACCCCGGGTTTATCGCAGCGTTATTAATAACCGCCGTTCGTTTACTTTCTCTGTCTCCTTATTATTTCTGCCTCTCCTTTTTTTTCTCTCGTCCCACGGAGGCTCGCTGGCGAATTGTCACCCCCTCTCCCTCGATCTCTCTCTCTCTCTCTCTCTCGTTGCTTCTTCTCGACGCACGGAGGATCGGGGAGGCCGCGTTACGAGCGTCCACCCCGAAGGCAACGCCAACGAGCTGCGAGATCTTTCTTCCTTCCTCGTAAAACCGTGAGACGAGAAATTCCCGGGATCTTTCTCTTTCGCTTTTTCCTTTCTCTCTTTCTCCGCTTCCTTCTTATTCTTTATTTCTTTCTCTCTCTCTCTCTCTTTGCTTCGCTCGGCGAAGCTCTCATCCCTTTCTCGGCGCGTACAAGCACCTTCCGCCCTGTGCCTAGTGCTCTATAAAAATCCCCCTTGCCCCCTTCGTCTCGAAGACGAAGCCGGCATTTATACGCCGAGGGTAATCCGCAGACGTCTGAAAAGTATCCTCGGGGAGTTTAACGACGTATACTTATATCGATCGTCGAAAAGGGACGAGGCGCCGAGCTCGGTATCGTAATATGAGTGAGAAATAAAGTTCCGCCCTTCCTCGTCTCAGACCGATATTCGACATAAATTTTACATCGTTATTCTCCCGCGGGCGCTGCCAACTCTTTACTCCTCTCCATAAAAATCCTCTGATCAGCTCGTATAATTATCGGTCGGTTATTGCCACTGATAATATTCCTTCTTGCCTTCTCCGCCCGTCGCTTTATCGCCTCGTTCCTCAAATGTCCAACGGAATCTCTCGAATCGCTCCGATTGCGGCAGAAATAAATTTTATCCTCGACGCCTGGTCTCAGATTTCACGAATTCATGCACGCATTGTTCGATCAATTTTTTTTTTCATATTCATTTCTCGATGAGAGACTATGTTTAAGTAGGTTGTAACTTCAGGGTAGTCCAATAATTATTTGAATATTAAGATTATAAAAAAACCACAATTTGAGGAAAGCTTCTTTTTATTTATTTTTTCATACGAGATTCACTTGTATTAATGCGTTTCAGAAGAATAATTTTTTTAAAATTAATTTGTACTTTTAAAAATTAGGCACTGTTTTGAATGAATAAGAAAGAGGTTTGACACAGTGAACTGTCGATTGACTCGATACATTTTTTTTTCTTAATTGTTTGCACATTTTTTGATGATATTATTAATAATATCTCTCTAGGAACATGTTTTCAAAAATTCATGTAATTCTCTACTATCTGCATATGTTCATTGCTCTAATGAATACTCATACGCGAACTAAAATCACCATATAAATTTGTAATTTTCAAATATATTTTTCTTTACGAAAAGTTTGATAAACCTAAATAAATTTCGTGCTTATTGGAAAGCTAATCTATTTTCTAGTGAATCGTTACATTTTTAGGCAATTCTTTAAACTTTTGCATTCCGTTACAACCTCATTAGTCGGAGAAAAAAGGTTTCAATGGAAAAAGAAAATCATACTCGCTTTTACTCGTTAAAATTTTAAATTTTACTTTACTCGATTTACTATTTACTTTCGTTTATTTTACTTTAATTTTACTCGTTAAATTTTACTCGTTTTTGAATTCGTGAATATATTTTTGCAAAAGAGAGAAAATATTTCATCAAAGAATAAATAGTTTCGGAGGAAAAAGTAAATCATAAATCGGTTTTTGAATATTTAAATACTTTTTTTTTAAAGGGAGAAATATGTTATCAAAGAAAAAAGACTTCAAGATATAATTGTAAACTATAAAAAAACTATAAAAACTTAATTTTTTGAATTTTGTAAAAACCAAATACGTATAGTTATATTGATTTGTATCTTCGTAAAAAATTTTCTAGTGTACGTATGCCATTTTTTTAAATATTATTCATTCGAATAAAATAAAAATTATAGGTACGATAATATACGGAAATATTTATTGAAAAACTTAATCCGTGAGAATTTTTGAAAAAAAAAAGATAAATCTAGTCAATTTTTAGAATCCTGTAAAACTCAATACGTGTAAATAACATAGAGGTAATTAATTGATTCGTTTCATAGTAAAAGTGCTACTTTTTAACTATTATTTATTCATATGAGACGAAAAGTAGGTTACCACGAAATATGACGAATTAAAAAAATATGTACATTAGGGAAACAATTTTATTGATCTACATAAGAATGCGAAAAATATAAAAGTGAATTAAACATACATAACTTATAGAATTTTGTAAAAGTAGACTCATTGGTTTCATAATAAATAAAATCTGCATAGCATTTTTGCTTTTTCAATATTTTATTTATTCTTATCGCAGAAAAAGTAGGTGCAGCGAAATTCAGTGAATAATATCAGAATTTTTTAATTCGTGCAGAGTTCAAATGGAGAATGTAAAAAATTTTGAGATCGAGAGTGCGGTTGATGGCACGCGAGTTCAACGCTTTCGGGCTTAGAACTACGGGGCGTTTGCTCGGTTGCACGTATATACGCTCGCGTACATACATACCATTGCATCCAAGTTCTCGTCCATTAATTACGCAAAACGCGCTTCGGGGACCATCAGACGTCCATTGAATTAGCCTCGCTGTCTGCCTTTCTCCCTCCCCTACCCTCTCCCTCTTTTGTCTTTTACGTCTGTATTTAAATTGTCTGTGTCTATGCGACTATCTATTTATACATATTTTTTGTTCTGCATGGACGGTCTGATCTGTAACGTCATTTTCTACTCATGCGTACAAAGTTTTCCACAGACCTTCGCTCATTCTCTTCATCTAAAAAAGTGTTTTTTTTAATGTTTCGTTTGTGAAGTTTATTATTTATTTTATGTATCATATATGTATTACGAAATTTTTGTGTGTGTTTATTATGTATACACATACATTTTTATTTGTTTTCGATCAATTTAATGTTTATTCGTTTATTATATTTTTTAATATTGTAAATAAAAAAGAACAAATTAATTTGACAATGCAGTGGCATTTAATAAATTTTTTAATATACATAGCCTACGTAATAATTTCATTCAATTGTTTAATTTTCACTTTTATGTACCAAATTCAATATTGCCTGAAGCCATTTTTGTCCATGCAATTTTCGAATGCAAACATGAAGACGAGATGTTATTAAAAATCATGAAAGGTTGAAATTACCGGAACAATGTATATATGCACACGAGAAAACATATTGAAAAAAATATAACAACAAATACTCATTATTTACTCAATCATACACTGAGAGAGATTTTATCCGAAAAAATTATTGTTTTATAGTATATTGTCCTAAAAGTCCGAAAATATTTATACTATAAAATTATTGTAGATTGTTTCAAGAACATCGTCATACTCAAAATTCAAGGTGATCTGTACTTGTTATATATCTATGAAAATTACGAAAAAAATATCTTACGAATTTTTTTAAAAACTAAGAGAATGTACTCTTTGAGGAACAACAAAGAGCTATGCTAAATTTTAAGAAGATTCACCATCTAAAACTGAAGATATTTAGGATTGAAAATCGCAATATTTAACACGGGCTCTTATGGGAGAATACTAAAAATTGGAATTTTTAACAATAAATATCTCAATTGCTACGTGGTGAAACCTCTTAAAATTTGATACACATGTGCTTTCCATATCAAAGAAGGTTTGTGCAAATTTTCAATGAATTTCTAGGAAAACTATAAAACAACCGAACTACCTTGAGTTCAAAATTCCATTGGATTATCATAATTTTTCATTTAATATTTCAACTTTATTTCCTAAATATATTTTATTTAAAAAAAAACATTTTTCACGATATTGACACATCAGAATGAGTAATTTTTGAAAAACAGTAGTATGACTTATTTTCGGTCTAATCATACACTTGACTCTGAAAAAAATGAACGAACCATCTTAAAGATATATGCCCAATCAAATCAGAAGTACATCTATTTGTTTTTCCAAGCTGTTTTTTGTGCGCAAACGGTAATGGCAATAAATTTTATTATCCAGATAGTGATTTAAAGAATAAAAATAGTGTAGATAGGAATAAATTTCTATAGTGTGAAATAAAAATAAGACCCGATTTGACTACTCGAAACACAGACATTTTGTGCAGCCAGCCAATCACAACAATGCAATTTGAAATGTCCTAAACACGAAATAATTCAATCAAGAATATTTCTGTAAAAATATCGGCAATGATAGTTTTTTTTTGTAGAAAGATCGAGGATAATATATAGTTATAGAAAACATTTTTTCTTTTTAACTACCTTATAAGAACACACCAATTTTTCACTTTTTCTTATTGCAATTTGATCGACTTCCAGTCAAAGTAACACAGGGTTTGATGTAATCTTGAACGCTAATTATTTGCTTCAAAATCAACTGTAAAGTTATTTTTTTGTTTCAATCGATGTGGAATAACTTATATTTCTATAGATCTCAATCCCAATGAAAATTATGACAATAAAAATAACGAGTACACATCCCTAAATGGCAGTTTCATTTCTATAGAGGTTAGAGAAACCTCCATAGTTTAATTCTTCATTATCTTTTTTAAATGATCGAGAACCATACTTTTTTCTTATTCCAATCGATTCAGCGCGTATTTCACTTTATTATCGATTTTAAATTCGCTAAAAGTATAAATACGTCTAATTTTGGGCATACATCCTTAAATCCGAAATAAGAGGAGAATGTGAAAAAAGATTGGATAGAAGAGCATTTGGAGGGGGGGGGGGTGTAGTAGAAAAAATATGGCTCATCTCTGGGCCGAGCGAGAGACCGTTACATACCACCGCAAATAACGTATTCCGAGTCTCGCGCCCATATAGCCGCGATATATATTCCGGGGCATACACACACACTCATAAATATTTAAATGATACGTATATCGAGAGCGATCGAGGCATTCGAGCAGCTCCGAATAAATATATGTACATATTTTCCAAGGCTCGTGTGTCTGGGTGCTCATACAAAAATTCAGTCTGCCCGGAGAGCCGATATATGCATAATACGCGACGTTACGAACACTCGCCCGTCCGCTAAACACGCACAAAGTACCCGAGCCCCGTACTCCATAAATCCCCCTACACTTGCCCCCCATTTGCATATTGCGCGTACGCCCGATGTGCGAAAGAAAAAAAAACTACGTGCCGAAATTGACTCCAAGGACTGGCGAGGTTTTTATTTTTCATTTTTTACTTTTAATTTTCATTTAATTTTTGTTTTTTTGAACAAAGTTTTCTTTCATACTTTTGTGGTTTATTATCCTGTTTCTCATTGGGCTTATTTTAAGGCGGTTGTAGGTTTAGAGTAGTTAGTGTATACACCAGTAATTATTTGGAAATTGAAATTATGAAAATACATGAATCAAGGGAAAGCTTTATTTTACTTATTTTTTCATATACGAGGTTCAGATTAAGTTCGATTAAGGAGATTTTTCAAGTCAAGTTGAATACTTGTTATAAATATATTTTTTTTATTTCTCTTTTTACTACTATTAGAGAATATACTAAAATAATGGATTGGATTTGTTTTTAGGTATATTCAAAATTATCATATTTATCCATGTATAGTGTATTCAGTAATATAAAAACTTTTAACAGAGTTGTTGTTATGACTAAAGTTAGGAAACCTGTCAATGCTTTGTGTATTACTACACAGAGCTTCGACTACGTTTTATCGTTATTTACTGTTGGTATTTAAGACAAAAGGTCAGTAACCTCAATAAGTTTTGGCCCACAGTTTTCAAAATGTTTCATGCACCTAATAAATATAGTTTTTTGAAAGGGTCTCTTTTATGGAAAGCAATTTGCTTTTTGAAAATGAAGGTAAGGAATTGTGTTCTCGCATTTATTTAATATTAAAAATCGATTTTTCAATCGCGAATATTAAGTCGGCAAGAGTATGTTTTTTTCGTGTGGATTTTGTAATTAGGAATTTTTTCAATCGTTTGATTCAAGAAATATACATTTTTCTTTAAATCAACATTTTTGATAGACACCGTTAATGCTTTTCAGAATAATGTTTTGAGTTAATTTATACTTTTAAAAATTAAACATTTTTTTAATGAAATACGAAAGGGGTTAAATAGAGTAAACTGTCGATTAAGGTGGTCCGATGATGGGCGCGTTCAAACTTTTAGGTTAAGCATGCAATGTAAAGGCAAAATTATTGATCGAAATTTTTTCCAATACATTTGATTCAAAATTTGTATTAACGTTCTTTGGTATAATATTAGAAGGTATGCCAAATTTAAAGATACTTCACTATTTAGAAATCGAAATATTTATCGT
>JAPYYW010002436.1:0-20353 GCA_030522545.1 Cremastinae sp. A BG-2022a | reverse complement strand
TTTAACCGAGAACTACACGAAAAAGAGACGAATTAAGAACTCAGAAAATTCTTTTCTTAATTTCGATTTTAAATTAATGAGGGATTTTTGAGATTATAAAGAAAAATATGAATAATTTTGTTGAGTTTAACTAGTGATAAATAAATGTGGGTGCGTAACGAGTGGTTTCTGGATCCGTTCATTTAACCGAGAACTACACGAAAATAAAGAGACGAATTAAGAACTCAGAAAATTCTTTTCTTAATTTCGATTATAAATTATTGAGAGATTTTTGAGATTATAAAGAAAAATATGAATAATTTTGTTGAGTTTAACTAGTGATAAATAAATGTGGGTGCGTAGCGAGTGGTTTCTGGATCCGTTCGCTCGTGCTTCATTTTTAGCCCTCCCCTCTCCGGAGTCACGGTCCCAGCGAGCAGAGACCTCATACGCGCGGAGCTTCGGCCTTTCCCCTTCTCTTTATTCTCTTCTCTCTCTTTCTTACGTCCGAACGACGTGTAGGAGTAGAAAGTCGCTATTGTACTGGATCTGGTTTTATATAAATAGCCATCTCGCGTTCTCTCAGGTCACCCGAGAACTCACGCCGTCACCGTACGCGTACGGCTTTTTACATACATATTATCATATCCTCGATGAGTCTTCCTCCTTCTCTCTTTTTTTCATCCAACATCTATTTTTAATCCAATTTTCCTTAACTAATTATTGCTTGAATTTATTTGCAAATCTATATATTTCAAACACTTTTGTACACTTAAATTTTTTAACCCCCTTAATTCTTTTTTTTGTCAATAAAATGATTTTCCACATCATTACGCTGTTGGAAATAAAAATCAACGGTGGTTAATTTGATAGTTGGCAGGTCACAAAAAAATAAAAGATATACGAGTGAACTGAAAAGTGGAAAACGAGATGAAGAAAAAGTAACGAAAAGTGATATATAAAAATAAAAAAAAAACAAAGCTATGCAAGAAACAGAGAAAAGTGCAGAGTGCGCGCATCGAGGATGAGATGAGTTTAGAAAAGAAAAAAAAATGAAGGAAACGCGAAAGAAAAAAGAGCGGCGGAGGAAGAAGGAGAGTGGAGAGAAAATCACGTGAGAATACGCAGTAAAGGCTGATTCACGACGTATCCGCAGCATCCTTGAGCCCTGTTGCGGATTCTCTTTTCTCCTTCTCCGTCGGACATGCGCACACTCGAAAATATATCCTTTTCCTGCGCTAAACTGTAAACACGACTCGCATGTATACGAGCCAGGATCGAGAAGCAACGAGAGACGCGGAGAAAGAGCGCGCGAGAAGGAAAAAAGATAAAGACGGGACGAGAAGTTTCCTCTATGCTTAAATCCTCTCTTCGCTCTCCCTGGACTATACACGGGGAGAAGAACTACCTATCTGTACGCAAGGATTAGAGTGTAATGTTCTCGTGTACAGTCGGCGTGGGAAGACTTCACGGACAGGCCGCAACTTTTCTCCATATCTCCATTTTATTTTCTCTTCTCTTTTCTTTATTCCCATATATACAAAAAAAAGAATTTTTTTTTTTTTCGTTCGACTCATTTTTCATCCCTCTCATTTGTTTTCCGTTCATTTTTTTTCCTATCTGCGTCTTTTCTTATATTTTTTCCTGCTATTCTTCCTCATTCTCTTGCAGAGAAATTTGTCTCTGCGGAAAACATTTGGAATTAAAGCACAATGAGAAATGCTCAAGATGTTGATTTTCAGAAGCCTTTGTGTCCCCTATTACAGAAACCCCGCATCCTCTCGTCCAATTCTTCCGGGCTGGGCCCCTGACCTATCTCAACTTTTTTACACGCGACAAAACTTTACGAGCCCCGTGAATACAGAATTAGAATTCTTAACACGTTTTTCTGCGCTACCTACCTCGTTTCTTTATCCCTGCTCTCCCTCTCCTCCATCAGGAGATTTAATCTCGGACATCGCAGACTTGTAAAACCACTCTTTTTCACTCTCTCTCTTTTTTTAGCAGAAATATTCAAAAAATTAATTCCACTCAATTACCCGGGAGTTAAGAACTTTTTATACATTTTTTACGACTTATTTTTACAGTTTTTATCTTCCTGCCACAATTTTAATTTGTATACAGTGCAATTGTGACAGTTTTGTTAAAAAATTAGATAACTTTCATCTTTACTATTATGTTCTTATTTATTAATTTTTTTAAATTTCAACTTCCACTTTTTAATGAAAATTCTTGATTAATTTATCGTACTTTGTGATTTAGTCGTCCTTAATATATATTCGTCACGTTTTCCATAAGATGAGTGACAAGTACGAGCAACAACTGATGCAAATTTAAAGAGGAATATTGTCGGATTACACGTTTTGCGGTTACACGCGGGATTCTCGAAGTTCATAGTTGGCAGGATATTTCGCAGAATACTCGAGGAAGTTTCTTGAGCGATCGGGTTCTGCAAGTGCCTCAGGAGTCGTGAGCGCCAAATAGCAATATTCGGAGTTCCCGATCAACGGGAATTCGCTGACAACAATACTTCGCAACGGGGGTACGAATATTTCGACAATAACATCTCGGTAAAATGTCACCATCAGACCTCAAGAACCTTTCATCGAATATTAATATAATATATTATACAATCTGAGAATTCTTTTTTAGTTTAAAGTAGTATTATTGGAATAAAAAGAACAATCGTTTGAGATCATATTGAAAAAAAATGTTTAAAAAGTACACGATTGTTACGCAAATCTTGATAATTGAGGTCAAAGATTTTCAGGTTCAAAAATAGTTTGATAAAATAAAAAAATGTTAGTACGAATTAGCGAAAAAAGAAAGTAATTTTGCTATCTTGTTGCGTTTAAGCTCTCTTCTTCCTCATTCCATCTTGTTTCCTTGCATTTCCCACGATATAATTAAATCCCCAGAGAGCAGCCGGAAGGCAGGAAAGAAAACAAACTCGTGCTCCTTCATCGTTCTTTTTTTTCGGAGCTTTTCCAACGTGATCAGTCACTTGGAAAATCCAGTTAAGAGAATCAGAAAAGCAGAAAAAATTTCTTCCACAAATGAAAAATGGTAAGAAGTTATACTCTAAGAAAATAGAAGTAACATATAGGAAGGAGGAAGTATTCTACTAATCTAATTAAAATGTAGAAAGGCCGAGTCAAGTAAATTTTAATATTTCAAGAATAAGATATAGCATTAACGAAAGAGAGAGATAGAGAGAGAGAGAGAGAGAAAATGAAGAAATAAAAAGGGAAAAAGATGCGAAGCAGTCTCTTGGCAGAGTTGAACTCGATCTCGAGAGTCTTTTACGTCGAGTTCTAGATGCGTGGAATCTCACTTGGCAAGGTCGAGAAACGGCCTAGCCCCTGGGCAACTTACTACTGTTCTTACGCATTCGTATAATATACCGTAGATCCAAAGTGACTGACGACCAGAGAGAGAACCTCTCTTTTCCCTCAACTTTTAATCCGCTCTTTCGCAACTCGCCAGAGTCTCTTCGGGCGATCTTTCATCGTGTCACAGATTCCATCTTATTTATAGCTCTTATTCATTTTTAACCATTATTTTCTTTTTTTTTTCAAAATATAGTACAATATCTCCACATTTTTTCACCTCCTTATTCACCTTTTTTCAACATCTTTTAAAACTCGGATCTCGCGTTGTTCTCTCTACTCGAGAAAATTCTCGATTTATGAACGCGTTTTAGCTACATTTTATCGTATCGATACCGACGATAATTCTTCTCCGTCGTAACTTTGTGTTTTTTCCTCCTTTTCCCGGCGATTGCCGTTATTTATCGGAAAATCGATAGCTGCACCGATCCGCATTTTTTTCCTTCTCCTCTCTGTACACACAAAAGAATCCACGTGCGAGTTCATTTTCGATTTCGAGTATATCTAAACAATCATCAGTCAAAACCACGATTCACGTCTAAGGATGTTAAATATTTGGGTGAAAAGTTAAACGGAGAGAATTTCAGACGAAAAATCCTCAAAATTTTCCAACTGTTACCATACAGAAGGATAAACTATAGTAATTTATTATACAGGACTCATCTGTCCGTATATATAGAAGAGCTATGCGAGAAAGCGAGAAAATTTGGCGTCCAGACTCTGCGACTCATTGGAATAAGGGTTATCCCTGAATAATTCAGATACGACAAAGTTTTGAGCTAGGATGAAAATTTTAGACGTCAAGTATAGAGTGTATATGGAGTTCGCGTCGGTTTGAAGTGTCCACCGATGAGAGTTCGATGTTAAACGCGAGTTAACGACTATGAGAGGGGTTCTGGATAGCGACAAACCTACCCGACGTGTGCAAATAAGTGTGCGCCTGTTTTTCATGTTGTATATGTGTATTGATAAGGGAAAGCCTCGGGCCGATACGCGCGGTCGTTGCTGTGTTACGGAGCGGCAGTACTCTTTGTTATTGGCTGTGTTGGCAAGGTAACAAAACTTCCCGAACCGCACAGCCACTTTGCCAAACTTTGTAACTTTGTCCAGGGATCCCGAAATATAAGAGGCTACTTTTCCAAATTAATGAAAAACGTTTCAAGTCCAATTATTATTTCAACTGTAAATTTGCACAAGCGAATTTTCATTCACTTTCTTTCTCTCTCTCTCTCTCTCTCTCTGTGTTCAGTTCCCCGCAAGAATAAATTGCGTCAGCGAGGAACGGGGAAACAGTGACGCAAAGACGGGGGCGGGGGAAAGCCGATAAAACGAATAAAGGAAACTTTTCAATCCTTTCATTTTTTTATTCCGCGAAGTGAGCGGAATACAAAAAAAAAGTAGATAGAAAAATGGAAGGAGAGAGAAGTACGATTCCTCTGGGCTGCAACTTTTTCATTAGGAAGGGAACAAAAAATTCGTCCGATCGATACAAACGAGGACTCGCGATGAAAACACACAGCGTATTCTTCCTAAATGCATCGAATAAGAAATAAAATTTGTTCCCATTTCAGAAGAATGGAGAACACTCTTTACTTCGGCTTTTATACTTAAAACGAAAAATTGCATACATTCGATAAAATATTCATCTGATAAATAAAGGACGAAACGAAACTTTTTTCAAACGAAGCAAAAATTAACTCCAATGGAATAAGGAACGAAATATAATGAAGAAATATTGGAGCTTTGTTTTCTTCGTTTGTAAGTTGACTTCTTCGAGGCGAAATTCATATAATAAGCTAAACGTCCCAATAGTTGGACGACTATGGGTTTTCTTACTTGATCTTTATTTTAAAAATATTCAAACAAAAAGATCTGCTTCAAATCAATATCCAAACTATTGTCTGATACTTTAGCGATCCAAAACTCATTTTATGTGTTGATTTTAAATAAATATTTCCGATAAATAAATACTTGAACGTTTAAATATGTAGAATGTCCCAATAGTTGAACAGAAAATCGACCCTATATCTCTGTAGAATTGAGCGAGTTTTTTTCTAAAAAATTAACGTTATAAAAAATACAATTCTTCGTAATAATTCATACGATTTTATTGAGAAAAAAATAATTTAAATAAAAATAATATGGCGAAAATTGTCCAACTATTGGAACGGTTACCTTATTTATGAATAAATTTGCTGATGTTGTCTGGCGTGTGGATTGCAATTGATATAAAGCGCAGAGAACGAAGTCGATCAATCTCAGGTAATTCCGGCAAGGAAATTGCGGAAAATGATTCGGGAAGGAATATAACGCGAGGCACGTTTGAAGGAGGAATTGACGGAGAGAAGAATTGATAAAACGCTGGTTTTGGGCTCGCGTGACCGGGCTCCGTATTCTCCAATATCGCGTGCCGAGACTGGCCGCTCGCCATCAGACGCCGTAATAGCAATCGCCTCTTGCAAATTTCGAGTATCACGAGATCCCAGCTTCGTCTCTCTCTCTCTCTGCTCTCGCCAAATTTATAATCCCTACTTTCGTTAATAAACTACCGAGAGGCCTATCGTTATCGAGCGAATAGCATCGTTTCATCAATGCATTCTGAATTCTACCACGAATAGGTAGCATTTTCGTTATCTAGAGGACATTTCAGATAAAAAAAATACATTAAAATAGCAAAGAAAGGCGTGATAATTTCGAAAAAAACTGATATATTAACTTAATTCCTGCACCATTCGCTTCGTTTTGAAAAAATCTTTAAAAAAGATCCGTCATAAAGTTCATTTCGTCAAGAGAAAGGAAAGATATTGCAAATTGAATTTTTTTTTTTGCAAATTAAAAAAATAAATTTTGAAGGGAAACCTTTTGTGAACGAAAAAATGGAGAATAATTGAACTGTAGTCTGAATTGGACGCGACGTGTCTTTCTGACGGTGAACAAAGTATACAGAGGAGATGCGGGATAAGTAGGGGTGTGCGAAGGGGACCGGAAGTGGAGCGTTCACGTCCGGAAGCGCTGATGCGCTCGATGCCTCGCTTCCGCTCAAAGCACAAACACTTTACAAATAAACACAATTTCGTACATGGTACATACATGAGAACATCGGCACATGGACGAGTACGAAAATAGAAGTCGTACGAGGGCAACAATAATAATGTACTTGCTCGTTCGTTCGATGAATCGTTTACCAGTAATCGCTTTATAACCTTTTATATACATTATACAAGAATAATGTATCAAATAAATTGAGACTAGAGACACGTAATAAAGGAATTTTAAAAAAAGTAAAAAAATCTTTAGAAAGTATAAAAATGGATCATCTATGCGTATTAGAAAAATGAATAAATGAAAATATACATAGCGGAGCCTTTTTTTCGTATGCTGAGAGAGTGCGCAATGATAGGAATTATTTCTTGTCACATTTTCCAATCTCTTCATTTTTCCTCGAATCAAGAAATTGTCAAAAATGTCTAGAATCACGGAAAGAGGCAGAAACGTTATTATGGCGTGAAACAAGCTTTATAACCTTTATATAAATTATATACAAGAATAGTATATCAAATAAATTCAGACTAGAGACACGTAATAAAGGAATTTTAAAAAAAAGTAAAAAAATCTTTAGAAAGTATAAAAATGGATCATTTTTATGCGTATTAGAAAAATGAATAAATGAAAACATACATAGCGGAGGCTTTGATTCGTATGCTGAGAGAGTGCGCAACGAAAGGAATTATTTCTTGTCACATTTTCCACTCTCGTCATTTTTCCTCGAATCAAGAAATTGTCAAAAA
The DNA here is from genome assembly GCA_030522545.1 of Cremastinae sp. A BG-2022a. Classification (NCBI taxonomy): domain Eukaryota; kingdom Metazoa; phylum Arthropoda; class Insecta; order Hymenoptera; family Ichneumonidae; species Cremastinae sp. A BG-2022a. The sequence continues at coordinate 13,197 of JAPYYW010002436.1, read as the reverse complement.
AGTCTAGAATCACGGAAAGAAGCAGAAACGTTATTATGGCGTGATACAGGCTGTGACAGACGGTGCGGAGAAAAAATAACGAGAGAGGAAGAGATAGGAAGGAAAAGGGAAAAGAGGGGGAGGAGAAAAACTGTCCGGTGTACACCGATGAACATAAATCTTTCTCCAGGAGAGTAGACACGTAGTCTTGGTCCATCGTGGACTTACGTCGCGAGGTAAAAGCAGGGAAAGGGCACGAACGAGTAGAAGCCATGAAAAAAATAAAACGAGCTTTGAAACAAATATTTTAAAAAACGATGAGATAAAAATGATGATAAAAAAAAAAGAAAAAGAAATTGGAAGTACTCGTGTACGGAAGAGAGATTGAATAAGCAAAAGAGTGCCTTTTACTTGCAAAATACTCGTATATAACAAAGTACAGAAAAAAGAAAAATAAAGAAGGAGATAAAAAGTTGCAGCGAGAACGAGTTGGCTTCGGTGTACAAGAAACCGTGAAGAGAATAGATTACGTTCGTGTCGTTTGCTCGTATAGACCTCGCGCTGTGCGGACGCGTCGGAGAGGAGAATCGAGCAGGCCCATCCGCGAGAAGATATTTATCCGCGACGATAGGCGTGAGGCCTCGCCATTGCTCTGTCAACCTTCACAGCCATCTTTCTCTATTTTCTCCTCCAAAAGTCACATCTATCTCTCCTCCTTCCCCTCATTTTCTCATCGCAGCACTCTTCATCCTTCATATACTTTTTTTTGACTCGATTCATTTATCATATTCATTTCTTGAAGTAACTCTTATTAATTATTCAAACGGCATTAATTTTAAGTACTAGCACCACCGTTGGATTAATCTAAAAAACTTGCTCAAAATAATTAAATTGCCATAATAAGAACGGTAAAACTATACCTGAATGTAAAAGACAATAAATTTTATACAATTTCAAGCATATAAATCCCTTAAATTATCGTATATATATGTGTTTAAAAAAAAAAGTATTTTATCGCGAAAACATGAGAGCTCATCAATTAGGTTGGCGAGAAATACGAAACGTTGAAAATCACGGTGTAAATAATGGAGAAAAGCGAAATTCAAAAAGGCAAGAGAGGAATGAAAAATAGCGGAGATGTAAAAAGTGCAGGGACTAAACTCGGATGGCTATCCAATTTATTTACAGTATCCCCGGCGATATGTTAAGCGAAAATATAGTGGCCGTGGGAGCTCGTATGCTCGCTGATGTTGTAGATTTCGTGGAGGAAACGTGAGCGCGGATGGGAGCGTGCATCTCGAGTTATCCCGGAGGCTGCTTTTGCATTCGTGTAAATAGTCCGGAGCTCAGAAAAGGCTCACCCACACGAATATACGTCTCCTCCGGACGTTGTGAAAATACGTCTCGCCATTGACACTCCGCGCGTTATCCTCATTACAGCCTCATTCAAAGTCTCCCCAACATATATGCTCGAGCCCATTTTACATCCAGAAACTTCACTTACATAATAAAAATATTTACACCTGGACGCGAATATTTTTCCATACAAATATTCACTTATGCAAATATCTCCGTATATTTTCGAATTCTTATATATTAAAAAAAATATATTTATATAAATTTTGTATACGAATATGAATGTATATAATAAATTAAATAAATAAATTAAATTCGAAAATATAAAACACATATATATTTTTGAATATTGGTGAATGTAAAACAGTGATAGAAATCTTTTAATGTATCGAGTATTTTTTAAATTCTGCTTGAACTTTCTTATATTCGTATCTAATTATTTTTCCGTAATTATTAAATTGCGAATTCTTTTTTCTTTCACTCCGGTAGATTTTAATTTTCATGGTATAGGCGATTAGGAAACGGTGTTAGCGAAATTTATACACTGCTCTTATTGGATCGAACGTCGGGAGTCTGTCCAGGCCATTAGACTCTCGGGAAACGAGCAACGAGGAAAAAGAGCGTTACGCGCTCGATGGTCTCGTTTACTCGAACATTGCGCAGCGTTAATGAATAACAACGAGGATGTTCTTCCTCGGTCTATGTTGCTGGCTATTTTGCCTTCTCCGTCCCTTTTCCTCTCTCTCTCTCTCTCTCTCTTGGGATATTTTTCATTTCCTGCACAACTTCCTACCATCCGAATACTCTCCTTTTTTTTGTCTAATACACTTTGCACTTTTTCTAATTTACTTTATTTTTCGAATGAAACAAAACACAGAATAGTTTTTATAGTCAGTTCCTAAGTTTTATTCTCAGGGTGTGTAAAATTTAAATACTATTTTACGAGATATATGTTTAATTTACAAAATTGTCAGAATGGTAGTTTTAATCGTGATAAATTTTCAAGCGGATTAATGCGAAACTTTTTTTTGTTTTTGCGTCGTTATTTATTTTCTTTTTTCTCAAAGGATTATCTTCGGCTTTCCTCGTCATGAATCATTCATCCGGCACGCTCCTCCTTCCATTATCCCATTTCCACTCGTTTCAAATCGATTATTCTAATTTGGCATCTCCTTTCCCGGATTTTTAATGGCCCCGAGCGCATATTATTCGTACGCGTTATGGCTCCTCGCTTTTAGATCATTTTATATATCCGCGTGCGCGAACTTTGAAAAATACGCCAACGGAGGAGGAATCAAGCGCGTGACGATCGCACTCTCGTCACACTCGTACACGGACGGCAAAAAGTTCATCAAGAGCAAAAATTTGAAGCAATAAGAGAACGAGAAATATAAATCTTCAAACAATCTTTTTTTGCCAATTAATTCGAGATTATCTTCGTTTAGCACAAATTGTCCACTGAATTTTTCATGGAAAAATATAGCGGATAAAAACTTCTTTGAGAATTATTCGTATAATGATTTTTTTTAGTTGCAGGAGGGAATTTTTTTAAAATTACAATTTGATACTTTTCAAAAGTTGAAACTTTCTGATGGTAGTGTATTTTATCGAGGCGCACGAGGTACATAAAATAATGAATATTTTCTTCTATATAATTTTGTACATAAGCACGTATGTGCGGGCTAAATTATGCAGGAGAAAATATTTATTATTTCCGGAGGTATCCGGAACGGAGTAATGGCGAGCGCTCCGTTCCCTCGTTTTTCCCCGCAATCGCTCTCGTTCCCTTCGAAATTCCCGCGATCATTCAACGTGTCAATATGGTTTCCCTTTCGCATATTAGCACTAAATAAAAAACGAGAGAAAAAAGATTCTTCGATATATTTTATCGAGAAAAATCTAAAGTCTCCATTTTTTAACCAAATATAGGGGAGGGGGGGGGGGACAAAATGCCTGGAGGCAAAATGGGCCACCAAAAATTTCCAAAATCTAAAAATATTTAGGGGCAAAATGAGTCCCTAAAATTTTTAATGTGCAAAGTGTTTGGGAGTGAAATGTGCTCACTATATTTTTAAAAACCTACAAATATTTTTTTCGAGCAAAATGGGCTTTTAATATTTTTGTCAAGTAGAAATGGTATTGAACAGAAAAATAATAATAAAATTTGATTCAAATTTCGAAAAGGTCCGTTTTGCTCCAAATTTTTATTATTAACTATTAGTGCATTTTTATACTAAATACCAAAAAAACTCAAAAATATGATACGAGTAAAAAAACTCACATTATAAAATTTTTTTTTGGGGGAGGGGGGCATTTTGTCCCACATTTTTCTGTTTTTTATTTATAGTAGACTAAAAAAAGTAAAACGAGTGAAAAACTGAGGTTTCAAGCATTTATTTTTTCTAAAGGGGCCCATTTTGCCCCTCCCCCTTCCCCTATATATTTTTCTCGAGATGACAACACGGTGATAACGAGAGCTCGTCTATGGTAGCTCCGTGGAACCGAAATCCCTGAACTCTGAAAATCCTCGTAGAGACTTTCATATGTCGTTGGAATCCGCGAAATGTTGATGGAAAAAATGCTCCTTGCGTACTTCAGAAATCGCGGGGAGTAAGAAAAAGAAGAATACGAATGAGCGACGCGGATAGAACGGAAAAAAAAAATTAAAAAAAGTATTGATGGCAGATGAGAAAGCAATTGAAAAAAAGATCTCGCGTCGAGTATGTTAAAAAATATCCGGTCGCGCGTATTTGTAAAAAAAGATAAGCTCATGGGAAGGGAGATAAAAACGCTTTGTATCTGCAAATCCTGGTAAGGATGTTTTCCGAGCCTCGACGTGAAATTTTCGCTGAGAATTCGTCCGAGACGGAGCCAACACCGGCTCGAATTCATCGCACGATTATCCTTCCCGTTTTTCCTTCCTAGTCCTCCGCACTCGCTTGCCTACGTGCTTATCATCTGCGCTCGCTTTATCATCCATAAAATAAAAAAAAAATCGAGGAAAATCTTCATTCCTTGCTCGAGTTTGTTCGCAAGCTCTGACGATGATTTATCGGCGTAATGTACTCAAATCTCTGCCTTTTTTGAACGTGATCAGGATTTTATGAAAAATCATATGACATGAGATAGAATATAGATAATATTTATCCAGAAAGGACGATTTTATTACTATTGGACGAAATGATTTTAAACTCATCGTGCTCGAAGGACTGATAATATTTTCAAAAATGTAACAACGGATTTTCAATTTTGAGCACAAAATCCTCAAATTTACCCATGCTCTTTTGGAATAGTAAAATTGTTCGCCTTTCAAAATCCTAAATAACAGGATCTCTCTAAATCGTGAATTCCCAGAGGATACGAAAATAGCCGCAGGAACCTCTCGCAATCTCTCCAAGCCAAAAAACCGCCAGAATCGTTGAAACCGGAATTATTTAGTTCCAAAGTCCTCGAGAAGTTCTCGTGGCCTCTGAAACGTTCCGCGATACAAAGTGCCCTCGACGTCCTTTTGAAAGCGAATATACTCGCCTCGTCCCTGAGTTCTCCACCCATTGAAGAATGAAGTAAAAATAAAAAAGATAAAAGGATATGATGTAGAAGAAAAGAAAAATGAACAAAAAAAGAGCTTTCACGTGTGTCTTTTCCTCGGTACATATTACTCGGGGAGAAATTTACTTTATCGTCGCCGTCACGTAGACATTTGACTCATATGTAACGGCAGGAATGCATCCTTTGTCATTATCCTGAGGATTCTCATCCCGCTTCTTTTTCTTTCGTCTGTTCAAGTCAGCAACAAGATCCTCCATCACGTTCAAAGGGCTCTAAGAGCATGCCGTCCCACTTGTTAGTTTGTCCCGATCAAAGCAAAGTGGCATCGCAGACTCGAGAGACGGAGAAAATGTTCTCTTTGACACGAAAAACGTTTCGAGGGGTGGTTTCTGGCGAAAAACTATACGAGAGTGTATTCAAATCGATTAATCCACCGCCGAGTGAATTTTCCCCAGGGTGGTTTCTTTGAGCGAGATAATTTTTTCGTCCCTCTTTGGAGCTTTGCCCTGTCTCTCTACCAGCGAAAATTCGGAGAGTCGAGTAAGTCGTGTGAACCGATTCGACGCTAATTGCGCACCCGGCGGGCCATGCTTTATGCTTCTTATTCGCCATTCAATTTTTCTTTCTGCGGCTTTTACTTGTTCGCGCACGGAGGAGACGACTCGGCGAAGAACGAGAACGTCGCCTCGTTCCTTTGCGTGCAAAACCCCCGAGACGACGTCAACGACTCTGCTGCAAGCCCTCCTGACGCTTCTCCGCGCGCTCTCGCGTGTACACGCGCGCGCCGAGGCCGCTCGATCTGCGATTTCGGAGCAGTTGCATTTCGCGCGTCGGCCTTTGCGGAACGTCGCGATATCGCCGATTATATTTTCCCGGAACTCAATTTTATGGCTCTGATAATAATTAACATTTTTCACAAATATAAGTAACTTTTTTTTAAATTGAAAAATAAAATTGAATGTAAACTCGATTTAAAAAAAGTTCGATTCTGAACGTATACAAAATAAAAGAGTAGTATCAAAATTCTATTGAGAGTGGGAATAAAATATAAGTCTATGGCTTTAAAATAGATCCAAAATTGTCCAAATCGAATAATTGATAACGGGCTAAAATTGCAATAAAATGAAATCGATAAAATAAACTCACTTATTGAAAATTTTCCTGCTCCGACGATTATAAACGTAAAACGTAGAAAAAAGCAATTATTGAAATAAATTGACGATGGATGTATAGAAAATTATTGATTAATCAATATGGAGGGAAGATATATTTTTAGACGCGGCTGTACTCGTACCGCGTATGCAAACGTAAAATTCTCTAATAAACGAAAGTTATTTCTCTTTTTTTTTACCGGAGAGAGGAGAAACGTGCGGCAATTAACAGAGTAAAAAATAAATGAGAGAGAGAAAGAGAGAGAGAGAGAAAGAGTGAGCGTGAGGGTGAAAAAGCGTCGAGGGGTTGTTTTCTGCCTCTTTTCTTCGTTCGTTCGAACTTGTGTGCGCGCACACGCGAGAACGGAAACGTACGCTGCGCTCGGCACAACCTGAGATTCGCGCCGAGTGATAACGCTCACCCCCATAAAACACGTCACGCGTTACGGCTTCGTCCACAGCAAAACTTTTGCAAAAATAACCAACCTTGGGGAAAAAAATATGTGCCGTGACATCTGCACATTTGCGTTTTAGCATTAAAATCACTTTTTTTTTCTCCCTCTACATTTTTCGTTTTATTCATCTCGTACTTTGTTCATGAATTTTTTATACTTTTTTTTTTGTCAACGACGATCAGCAAATACCTGCACGCAATGTACTGCATCGATATTTAAAAATCGATTGGTCAATAATTCTAGTCGGAATGACAAACATTTGCATGAATTATTTGTATTCAAAAGATCGTTCGATTTGTAAATATACTTCAACGAATAAATAGCATAGCATATAATAATATATACGAATATAACATATTTGTTAAATGCTGTAATAAAAAAGCAAAATTGAAAACTCGAAAGTCCAAATTTATATATAAATGTGTGTGAATCTTCTCAATAAATGTATATATAAAATATAAAAATTATAAACATTAAAAATGTATATAAAACTTTTTAGATTTTATTTAAGGGATATTTTTGTTTTACGATATTTATTCTGTGGAGTTTTATTCTCGAAATCTTAACGAGTTATTGACTCCACGCGGGACGACATTTTTCAACGCACGCGAAGGCTCGCGCGTTTTTGCGCGCTCCGTCAAGAACTTATTTCGAGGGCAGAATTTACCCGTGGGCTAAGGGTGATTATACTTCTGACTTTTTTGCTTTCTCTCTCCTTCCTTTTCCCCGCACGCCTCCGTCTCCCTTCTCTCTCTCTCTCGTTCTCTTGAACAAAGTTGTTTCGGCGGCGATGTTACGCGAATATACGCGAAGGTGCGGCGGAAGAGTGGCGGGAACAGAAATTCGCGAACTCGATGCCGCGGCAGTTGCATTTTGCGCGTCGATGGAAGCGGACGCGGTACTCGGGACTTTGGCGCGAGCTGTATCGGGACAGCCGGAAGGTCTGAGACGAGAAGGAAAAAACGAAAAAAAAAGAAGAAGAAGGAAAAGCGGAGTGCGAAGTCTCATGAGAGATTGGCCTTCGGAATGAATTTTCACAACTCTCCGCGGGAACTATTTCCAGGAGAAGAATTTAAAAAATGTCTTTTCGAAAAGTCGACGAACCCGAGAGTATATTGCCTGTCGCGCGTTCCAGAGAAGATTCTCGTGAAAGTCGCGCAAAGTCTTTTACTCGTCACAGCGTGTTCCCATCGGGAAAAGTGTATCGGGAAAAATAAAAGAGGAGAAAGCAGCGTGCCCGGAACAAAAGTTGGCGAAGATTCCGACGAGAGAGGAAAAGCGAGGATAAGACAGATAAGTTGAGCCGCGAATGGCGTTTCATCGTTCTCGCGCGCACACACACACACACACACACGTTAACGCAGAAATAAAATCGAAAATAAGATATACGCACGTATACAGACGATGTAATGCACGAAAGTACTTGCTTCGACAGAAAAATTCGTCTCCTTCTCTCTAACACGGGCGATTTATATTTTTTCGCTACTTTTTATTTTTATCACGCTTTTTGGCCCCTCCGTTGCTGATCGAGGGGCCGACTAAAGCTTTTGCGACGACGAGCAACTATTCAGCGCGCGTATTACTTTGGGAACATTGAACTTGGCACGGCGCTGAATTCGTTGAAAATTACTCAAATCGCCTCCGGCACTTGAGTGTTTTGTTCTACCAATTTTCACAATTTTCCACAGGATTTTTCAATCGCTGATACTGAAAATTCCATATTTATGGAATAAAAAAACCTTTTTTAACGCGTTTTCGAAATTTTAGAAAAAAATATAAATGCTTTTATTTTGTTCGTTTAATTAAGGAGATTGTAGTTTTATGAAATATGTGGTATTAAATGCTATTTCCATGGATTTATAGTGTATGAAGTCTTATGCATATGAAGTTTTGTTAATTGTATAATTTTTCATTCGTTCCTAATTCTTTATTCTTTCAGAAAAAGTTTGTTTAATTAGTGTGAAAAATATTAACGGTGTGTATGGTTTGTAGGTAGTTTTACTTTTTCAAATGAAAAAAGAAAAATTCATTTTTTTGTTGCAAACGAAATTTTTGATAAAAGAGAAAATTGTGCGCAGCGAAGCGAGTAACATAGCTAACGAGATGAATTATAGTCTGGTTTCTCGGTAAAAATGGCTTAATTAAATACAGAGATGGAGTAGAAATGGAGAAGGAAAAGGACAGCCTTTCTTATTTCTCGCCCCTTCTTTCATTTTCGTTTTTCTCCAGCAGCAATAATGAACGAGAGAGCGATCGATCATTGATTTGTGCTCCATTGTGTTCGTTTCCGTATCAGTTGCATAACGGTAATGGCCTAAACGTATTACTCTGGTTTCTACCAATTTGGCACGTAGCCCGAAATTACCATTAGCTTTGGAACTGATACAAAATTTGAAAAATACAAAGTGAAATCGAAAAAAATGGCTCGATCTCGACATCGCAGAAACATCTTTTCTCATCAAGTGTGTCTACATCACTTTCGCACACGATCGGTTACCGTAAAAACGTTTTCTCGCACGTGAAACCGACGGCTTTGTTTTCACGAATTTTTTGCGCTCACTATATTTCACAAAACTCTTAATACACATTTTTACATAAAATTCTGTATTTAAATTGAATTTGAAGAAAAAAAAGAAATACTTCGAACTCCGAAACATACGTTCTGAAAACTTTGGAAACATGCAAATTAGACTAGTCAAAGATTAACGTAAAATTACCATGGGGTGTAGGCAAATAGCGAATATTTGTCTTGATTTTCTTAATTATGAAACTTGATTGGGGGACTTTGTCAATATACGGTAATCACTTCGAATTTCGCAAATTCTCACCGCCGATGCGGGAATAATTGGTCGGCGCCTACGGGTGCGTGCGTGCCTGGCTGCGCGTGGTTTTTCAAACAAAAGAAACTCAATCACGAATGTGTTTGATCAAAATTTGGCGAGTGTTTACTTCCAATCTGCGTAACAACAGTTTTTTTTTTCCAATGTTTGTGCAATTCTGTTGCATATATACTTAACTCCCTTTATCAGTCACTGACAGAAATTTACTATTTATTTACTATTTATGGACAAAATTACATCCAACATTTCGTCACAAAGAGGCAATTAGTATTTTTTTTCTACGCTTCGTGAATAAATTTGCACAAATTTATTTCCAAAGTCTTTCGATCAAAAATAAAATAAAAACTGTTGGTCGATCAATGCGAAGGTAAACACACGAGTGAAAGATGAGGGTCGAAATGCTCGTAAGATGGAAATACGACAAATATTTAATTCGCAAACAACGGAGGGGATCGATTGATGAAGTCAAAGTGCTCAGCGAAGCAGTGTGGTCGCTGGGTAACTGAGTTGATCGATAATCGGCAATCTGAGAGGTAAAAGGGAATCTCCGGGCTATGAGAGCGCCGTTACGCATGGATCGCCAATTTCGTCCACGTATAGCGAGCGAGACTCTGATCTTTCGAGCAAAGCAGTCGATATGACGAGACAAAGACCGAGATCATAGAGTAAAAGTGAAGAAAAAAAGAGGATTTATACGTTTGTCGCTTTTCAAAAATTTATATATGAATTTTTCCCAAAAATAAAATTTTCACTGCAAATACGATCGTTCTCGAATAATAAAATGTTATATATAGCAAAATTACTTTCGCTGTTATAAAAGAATAGACGGTAAAATAAGAACAATAATAATAATAATAATGTGCTTACTTTCCGAGAAAATAAGTGACAGAGGGAAAAAGGGCTTGCTAAAAAATGCACGATAGAAGAGACAAATGGAAAATGGGGGGTTATAAATCGTTCGATATATGTATAGTGAGATAAATTCGCAAATGATAATTGACAGTTTCCGGTTTTGTCGTCTCTTCGCTTTCTGTCTCTCTTTTCGTGTCATCGACTTTTAAAAGTTTTTATGCAATGGTAGGGGGAAAATGCAGATCCATATTTTATTCATGTCGCGTCTAGATGAAAAAGAAAGCTGAAGAGGGAAAAAGGTCTTTTACACTCTTGTGTAAAAAGCTCTTCAAAGAGTTCTTTTACGCATAACCGAATAGTTTTTAAAATTCGATGCTTCTCCGCAAAAAGTCGTCCAAGATTTTTAAATAATTGATATTTCATTCATTCGTAGGGGAAATAATATACTTTTCAATAATTTTCATGCAAATAAATTGTGCTGGATACTTGTATAGTAACACACGTTATTAATATATTAAAAGGGATTGTTAAAAATTTGCAACGATACCATTATTTCTGAAATTCCGTTGTGTGGTAGCTCGCGATTTCGAAAGGGGGAATCGAGCCGGTCAGAAGGCGCGGATATCGGAGCAATCTTCCACGTTCACCATATTCCCCTGTGAAACTAGCAGGTGTTCGATAACGAGGAAAAGAGCCAGATGGTAACTGGGGAGAATGATGCCTGGAAATAAAATTATTCACGTTAGACACGCACACCTTTCTCCCACATTGCATGTTACTTAAAAGCAGTCACAATAAAAACATTTATGCAACAAACGATTCGTCATTTTCATATTAAAAATACAAATATGTTTCAACGCATTTCATTTTAAATCCTCGATGAATTTGAAATGAAGAAAAAAAAACAAATGAATAATGATATGTTTGGACAATAAATAATGATTTTTATTTTTCGTTTGCTCGGGCATGCGACAATTTCGGAAATGTATAAAATTGATGAAGCGAAAAATAAAAATAGTGCTCCGTGGAAAATTCGATACGTGCGATGTGGGCTCCCGACTGGAAGAAACATAGCGCGTCATATGTCCACCCCGAGCGTAACTCCCGTGTATCGACTATCTCTTCACTCGAGAGTACACGTATACAGATTACGAGTGCAATCTCGGATATTTATGGGACGCTAAATACCGAATGCAACGGACGTAAACAATGCTGTGCACTCGTCCGTCATTATCGGACTACTCAATTAAGCAACTTTCGTTTAATCATTATTATCAGAGAGACTCCATGACAACAAAAATAAATATATAGAATAAAAAACTTTTTTTTTTCGCGAATGCAACGAGACACGATAAAAGTTTTCAATTAGTGTAATAAGAAATTCAAATTCAATTAGTGTAATGAGATAAAAAGTCTATTTAGTTGCTTTTGATGAAAATATAATTAATTTGAGATATCGCGTTTTTATGTGTATTTCAGCTTCGACGAGTCAACGCTGGAGAGCAGCAATCCGTTGGAGAGCCTCTCGGAGGATCGTATAGGCAACGATTGCGCTGCGATAACAAGTCACGAGCTCAACAGAGAGAGCATCGAGGTAGAGGTTACGTCACTGGAGGAGGCCAAGTCCGTTATCGCTGCTTTGAGGGCGAGGCAGAGGGCCCAGGCGCATCAGATGCTCGCCTGGCGAAGGACTCTTAAATTGCAGGTAAATTATTCGCCTTTGCCACTCTTCATTTCCATTATCCCCGGTGATAACACCCCCTCTCGCTCCATTATTCAACGTCTCTTATCTTCCCCCCCCCCCTCCCCCCTTTCTATCTCCTTCCTCCCTTTCGAATAGACGAGAATTTTTATCCCCGACTAAACTTGGATTTTTATGCAAGTATTTTCTCGAACCGCACACGTAGAGATTTTTCTCACAAGAATAATTATACCTTAAAAATCAGGACTATCTTGGCAGAGATCGTGGCATCGCACATAAAGATTCTTTGATTTTTACTTCAGTAAAATGAATTAAAAATGTTCAATTTTTATCTCAAAACTATAAATAAATGCGTGAATTTATTCTAAAAGGTATATTTACCTGATTACTGTTTTTGATTTCTTTATTCTTCTTTTAGTTGTTTTCGTTTTTTATTAATCTACGTCGAATACGTTAAAATGTTCTATTTTTTTAGCTATTCTTTTCATTGAATTTAAAAACTTCCTCGACTAAACTAGTCCATCGTTTTCTAAATTAAGTACGTCAAAATTGTTGTGGCAACCGAATTGCGTACTCTTTGGTATGGCAGATTAATTGGTCCTTCGCATTCTGAGTTTCGACACTCGTTTCGGAAGGCCAATGTACATGAAGCCACTTTACGGGGAATCCGGTTATATAGCGAACTTTCGCATGGTTCCATACCAAATTCATGGCTCCTCACCGGACATAGAATCGCTCGCGCCCTCGCTGAAGAATCCAATTACGCCCGCCACCAAACTATTTGCTCACTGACAGCGCTATTTTGTGACGAAATCCTCCCTTTCGTATCGCGATTCAACGAGCCACTACGATCTGCTTTACGAGGCTCGCGACATTTTCACATTTCGTGCAATCACACAAAAGATCGTTCAATTAAATGTTTAGAATAAAATGCAGTGCGCCCTCTCGATAGGGCCCCCAAAGCAAAAAAAAATGACTTTTCGATCAGTTTTTTAAATTTTTCGATATGAATTCTTGGATTTCGCCCCGAATAAGTAGCATTTTCGTTATCTACCGAAAATTTCCGATCGAATAGGCTCTTAAAATCAAGAAAAAAAAATTCAAAAATTTTTGCCAATTTTTTAAGGTAGACCCCTTTCCATTTTTTCAAAAATCTTCAAGGGCTAATAACTTTTTCAAAAATTGATGAATTGACGTGATTCTTGCGCCATTCACTTCGTTTTGCAAAAAACTTTAAGAATCACCCATAATAAAATTGATTTGGTCAAGAGAAAGGAAAGATATCGTTAATTGAAATTTTCATGGGTTCCCGA
>JAPYYW010002435.1:0-35944 GCA_030522545.1 Cremastinae sp. A BG-2022a | reverse complement strand
TCTCAGCTCATGTGAAAAAAACTTGCAACACAATTTTCTATTATTTATATCCAATATACCTGGACGAATATACCTGAATAGTTCGGGGATCGTAAACATAAAAAAAGAGAGAAAATTCGTCGAGGGTAACGAGGAAAAAAAATTTTCAAATTTTCGTTAATCCCTCGGTCATTAATGTTTCCATGGTGATGGGTCGCGGTCGAGTGAAAAACCGATTAGTCTTAATTGTTTGGATTTTTGACTTAATTTGGAATCAGTAGACCGGTATAAAGTGTCGGGGTAAGACGTGTTGGGTCTCGGCAGGTAGTTCGTTACCGAAAAACATTTCGTAGAAATTCGACGAGTGTCAGTTCCAGTGTTATTTTTAATCATACGAAAAGTGAATAGTGTTAAAAATTCTTAATTTCAAAAATTTTTAAATTTTCGAAATACTTCAAAAAAATATCGGTGTGAATGAAAGTGCTGTAAAATTTGATGCAAATAATCTCGATCTCGCTGTTTCATTTTACATAGTATTATTTTCGTTACATTAAACGTATGCAGTTTTTTAAATTCGTACGAACATTTTTTTAATAGCGGTTTTTCTTCGAATAATTATATTTTTCATCATAAATCATTAGTTCTATATATAATTTCATTTACCCATATCATTTCCATTTTTTAACTTGATTTTAAAAAATACATAAAATAATGAGTTTGGTGTAGTGTGGTGGTGAAGTGAAGTGCGAGGCCCACGGAACATTTTGAGCAGAAAATTAGGGAGATTCGCATCATCTCTATGAATCACCCTTAATAAAGCTGATTTCGTCAAGAGACAGGTAAGACATCGCTAATTGAAATTTTTGTGGGTCTATACAAGACCCAGTGTGACTTGCTAAATTTCTTGAATTTTTTTTCGATTTTCAGAGCCTATTCGATCGGAAATTTTCCATAGATAACGAAAATGTTAATTATTCGGAGTGAAATTTAAGAATTCGTATTGAATGAGCCGAAAAATTAACTTTTGGATTATTTTTTTTCAATTTTTCAATATTAATTCTTGGATTGTGCCTCGTATAAGTATAACATTTTTGTTATCTACAAGACATTTTGCGATCAAATATTCTATTTTAAAAAAGACATGAAGCTCACAATCAATTCATCGGAATAGAGCATATTATGCGAGGTTATATGAAATATGCGCCTAAAAGAATCGCAAAATATCAATCCAAACATGTCGAAATGGAAAAAGCAGTCGTGTTGCTACTTGTTTATTATTAAAAATCATAATATTCTGCACTCTTCCCTATAAGAGCATGTATTAAATATTACAATTTTTAGTCCTAAATATATTGATTTCTGGAAGGTGAAGCTTGTTGAAATTATGCACGATTCTTTATGGTCTCTCAAAGAAGTTTTTTCCCAGTTTTTGTATAAAAATCTCATAAATTTATTATTCGTGATTTTCATAGCTATATAATGAGTACAGGTCACTTTGGAAGACCTTGAATTTTGAATATGTTGTTCTTGAATCGATGTACAATGACTTTTTTTAATAAACTTAGTCTCACAAATCATATGGTACAGAGATAAGCAAAGATAAAAGTTTTTGATTCGACTGTACTACTAAAACTCTTACCTTAAGATAGGAGTCACGTGACAGTCTATTTAAAAGTTTAGCTGTACGTGTTATATAAATATAAAAAATTACAACTTGAATTTTTTTGAGACAGGATTTTTTCAAAATTTATACTAATCTTCTTTGACATTATATTAACATGTGTGCAAAATGTATAGAGGCTTCACCATGTGGTTATCGAGATATTTATTATTTTTAATTGTCACTTTTAATATGGGCTCTTATGAGAGATTAAAAAATTTGACGACTTTCAATAATTAATGTCTCAATGACTAGATGGTGAAACTTTACCATAAAATTAGGCATATATTTCGACGTGACCTCAAAATTTGTACAAATTTTTAAGAAATTTTGCCTCAAACGATTTTATGTGACTCCTACCTTAAACACTAAGTAATCTTTCTAATAGTTGGATATGTTTCATATATTAACTGGATAGTTTCTAGATTGCTTTAAATATGTTTGAATTTTTAATTAATTCGAAGCAGATTTTTTCAAAAATATTTTTCATTTAAAAATAAATTGAAAAGACCTTTAGATGTTCAACTACTGAAACGTTTTTTATTTTAAAGTAAAAAAAACACTGAAGAGCGCAATAAAGATAAGTAGAAATGGCGATTAGCCAGAATTCCTTCTTGAAAATCATCTTCCTCGAGAGTCTAGAAAGTCATATAATAAAAGTTGAAAAAAAGTACAATAATAATAGACGATAAAAAAGGGAAACTGTCAGCACGTTTCGTTTTTTTTTTTCGTAACGAGGCCTTTCGATTTTTTTTCTCGTGCCTCTTTTTTTACTATTCGCTCCATTCTCTTGCTCTTTTCTCTCTTGTGAATACTTCTCGAAGCTGCAATGATCTTCCTGCGCGCACTTCTCCACCGTCTATTCTGAAAGCTTCACGTTTTATCTTCCAATTCTTACCTTTTTTCTCGCTCGCGTCTGGACTTCTCCTTCGGATTTTCAACCTTTTGGATTTTATATACTTATACATTATGCATGCTTTATTTCGGTCGATGAGCTTACTTCTTTTTTCCAGATCTCTTTTTCGAAACTTTCACAAATCCTACCCAAAAGCTTCTCAACTACGAGTCCTCGGAAATCTCTTTATTTTTTACACAGGATAAAAATCGTACGATATGATTCTCGACTTGTCAGAGACAAAATAAACTCTCGTGTGTGATAACTCGGGTAACATACAAACAATGAAAAAAGAAAAGAAAAAGTTGAAGAAAATATTCAACGTTTTTGTAAAATTATTTTTTAAAGATTTATGAGACAGGCAATCCCAGCAAAAAATAAATTCTTGACGTTACATTTGTAAAATCTAGACTCTGGCTTTTGCTAAAAAGTTGCCAATTTTTTGAGTCTTATATAGTTTGACTATCAATTAGTAACTTGAAAATAATTTAACAATATCTT
The DNA here is from genome assembly GCA_030522545.1 of Cremastinae sp. A BG-2022a. Taxonomy (NCBI): domain Eukaryota; kingdom Metazoa; phylum Arthropoda; class Insecta; order Hymenoptera; family Ichneumonidae; species Cremastinae sp. A BG-2022a. The sequence continues at coordinate 32,909 of JAPYYW010002435.1, read as the reverse complement.
AAACAATTTTTATTGTTTAAAAATTGTAGTAAAACGTTTTGAAGTTACTGTCTATACAAAATGAATACTATTATTAATATATAAAAAAAATTCATAAGAATCTCATATTTAAAAATTTGTATCCAGTATAAATTTACAAATTCTCCCTAAGAATAAGCTATGTTAAATTTCAGCAATTTTGCAATGTGATAACTATTACCCCATTCAGTAAAACGATTTTAAATTTTGCACAATATATCTCTCATATGCTTAAGAAAAAAAATATAAAAAATTTAACAAATTCTCATATTTTTAAAAATATTGCTAATACATCTATTGAACCAATTCCACGATAACGAAATGAAGTTTTGCTTTTCAATTCTTGTGTGAAACGAGGACGTGTATTTTGGAAACATGTCGAGCGTACGTTGGTAGAACTTATTTCGAATCTGCACGCGAGGCTCGCGAAACGACATCTAGTTTACGAGCGTTTCGTGAAATAGCTTACAAAGTCGATATCCTGTGGAAGCAGATGGCACTCGGTGATGGATTCTCACAAATCGAGGATTGACGGACCAAATTACTCTCATTTCAATTTTTGCAAATGAAATAATGCTTTTTCCTGTAATTAAGAATGAATCTCCCAGCAACAAGTAAATTCTTATTGACAAACAATACGCAAAATTCAGACTTTTTGCAAAAAAGTTGCATATTTTTCGAATTTTATTAGCTAGGAAAATTAATTAAAAATTTAAATAATTTAAATAATTTTCGTTTCTCAAACAATTAAATAAAAAATATATAAATATAAAAATATATATATAAAATAGAAAAAGAAAATAAACTTGTATTTTAAAAAAATATACACTGCTACAAATGTATTAAGAGAAATTTATAGAAGTTATATATTTTTAAATTTACATTTAAGATATTCATATTGATACATCTTCAATAATACGACTCTAATTTGGACTTGAGAAACAACGATCCAAAAATGTTTCTAATTTTCATACTGTAAAAAATATTTCTCGTACATCCTTCACGTATATAAGTATTCTCTTTCCCTTTTAAATGCATCACAAAAGTATGTCTTTGTTACAAAAAAATTTTTTAACGCGTTTAAATTCTATAAAGGTTCCTCATTTTAAAAAACTTGCTGTGTAGTTTATTTATTTCTCGGAATAAATTATACATGTTACAAGAAATTAAATATTCGCACTCATAAAATAAATGATTTTTCTCGCAGATGAAAGTTTTTGTATTTGCCACTGTTTTTTTCTATCTCTTTTTTTTGTATTTTTTTTAAAGAATACTTCGAATAATGAAATATGAAAGAGAATGACCTTCATCTTGATATATGGCGATTATGAAAAATAAATAAAATTTGTGATATATTAATGTAAACGACTTCTACGTGATATTAAACTTTGTGGGTAGGCAAGGTTACATTTTTTCATTTGGCCATGAAGGGAGGAGAATTTCACGAGACGAACGGTAGGAAGAGTTACACGGTCTCCCGTTGAAAATACCGCGCCGTCGACGACTTTATGTAAACGCCCAAGAGAGAAAGAGAGAAGAAAGAACAAAGAGAAAGAGAGCAGAGAGAGATATATGGCTGAAAGTTTCACGAACCTTCCACCGGAAATTTAGTGCCACTAATTTACCGAAGACTTTTTGATCTTGCTGCGTTAAATCGTGTATAAAATACTCATTGATTGGCTTATTCGAATCAAAGAAAAATTACGATCATTAATAAAGTCCTGCTCCAATTATTGTTTAATTAATACTCAAAATAATTAATTTTTTGATACTTAAGGTTATTAAATAAACTACGCGTTAAAAGCTCATTGTAAATAAGTTAAATATTTTTTGAAACATTTTCTAGTGGATTTTTTTTATCATTATCCAATTGCAAATTTTTGAACAATTTCATTATTAACATATGTGTTTTTATGACTTAATCGTGAATTTTTATATAGTCATTGATTTAAAATTTGACAAAAACTTTTCTTGCATATCTACTTGTCAATTATTCTTTATATTCGATCAAAAGATATGTTGAATATTTATTTATGTTGAGTAGGGAAAGGGGGGTAAGAAGGGCCCCTTAAGAAAAAAATATTAACCGGTTTTCATATATTTTCCTGAAATTTTAATATTTAACTTTAGATACGAATATCGTATTAACGTTTCATCTAATTAACACACAAAAGATCATTTTTCAAGATCAGTCAATTTCTTACATAAAATGTATTGCCCATTTTATTCAGCTTACTACTTAATGATTTTTGATGCAAAAATTATAATTTTTTCAATTTTTTCAACTTTGACCTCGAATATCTTTAAAATGGTGAGATTAACGAAAAATTCACAAGAGAACTTTTTTGTAGAGCGTTCAATTTACTACAAAAATATGCTAGGACTTTTTTATCTGATGTATCGTTAGGTAGCTACAAAAATATGATGAAGAAAACGTAACTGTTCCCATGTTAATCTTATGGAAAATCGAAAAGTGCGATGAGCCTCCGGTTAATATTTGTATAAAAAGCTCAAATTTGTACAGGCTTCTTTTTATGTATAAATACAACTTTTAAACCTGTTTTCGCGAAACATGAAAAAAAATTGTTTCTAATCACTCTAAAATATAGATAATAAGAAATTTTAAGTATTTTTGAGACAGATAAAACTTTCGTACAGTTCATGAAAAATAGGATCGAGAAACAAAAATAAATGTAAATAAGTGCTTCATTCGGTTAGTCCATGGCTAATCACTGCTTGGTAGAATATTATACGGGAGCCTAAATTTTCACGCCGGGAAATAAAAAGTTGGCCAGGTACGTTGTATAAATAGCATAAAATGGGAATTCACGTGCGTAATGTCGGAGCGTGCATGGAACTGGTCGAAATTCTCCGGAGACTCCGTTTGGACCCTTATTCGTCTACGTGAGCGCAGGTTGTTAATCTCTCGCGCCACTGGGAAGGGGTTTCCATGCGGGTCGTTACAGGACTTGAGAGTTTACGGAGCTTGCTTCATGGCTGCCACACGCCCCTACCGCTCGAGTTATAACTTTTTATACTCCCGCTGACTGTTTCTTCCCGACTGCATCACCAAAAATGCTACTCGTAAAAAAATCATATATCTCAATCGTAAAAATACATTCTTGTTCAAAAATATTTCTTATTATCCTGGATCAAACTTTCGCGAAGCTTATACACAATTTTCAAGGTCTTCGAATCGATTAATAAAATTTAAGAGTCATTGCGATTATGATAAAAGCAGATTTACTCGTGTTGAATTTGATCAGAACTTTATTTTTATTCGGATTTTTAAATTTTTTTAAAATTTTTTTTCTTCATTTTTATATTATTAAGGGTGTATGAGTAATTTTTTTTTAATATGAGAAACTGATACATTTTTTTTTATTTTGTTCTTAAGTGTGTGAATAAATTTTGTGCCAAATTTGAAATCTTTTTATCAAATGGTTCAAGAGTCATCAAACTTTAAAGTATAGCTGAGATTTCTCATTTCGTTTTTTCTACTTTTTAAACTGTTTATCAATTTTTATTAATGATGGTTTTGAAAGTTTGATATTGGTAACTTTTGGGCTATGTAGTACACATTTCAAAAAGTAATTTACAATTTTTTCAGAATTTTTAAAAGTCTAGAGCACTTAAGAAATCGACCGTTCCCTAAAATACTCAGTCTACACACTGTGTATCGAAAAATATAGCGTACACACGAAGGGTTAAAATATATTTTTTTAATTCACGAGCAACAACGCAGCCGATTTTTTTGACATGTTTAAGTTGATATTTTGCTGTTCTTCTAGATGCCTACTTCATACAACTTATTCGCATAATGCGCTATATTCCGATTAAATCGATTGATTGATTAATTAATTAGAATTGATTCACCTCTTTTTTTTATATAGGGTACATCTCCTCCAACATTTTTTTAATAGCAGTATTTTAAAACGATATTATAAATTTCAAACACTAAACTATTCACTTTTCGTATGATTGAAAATTTTCGGAACTGACACTCAATTAAAACTTGTCGAATTATTTACACGAAATGTTTTTCGGTAACGAACTACCTGGCGAAACCCGACACGTCTTATTACCCGGAAACTTTATACTGGCTTAATAAATTCAGTCGAAAATCCAGACAATCAAGACCGTGTTCGGTTTTTCCATCTACATCGACGAATAATTACCATGGTTAATCAATAATCGAGATATTCTCGAAAATTTGGAATTTTTTTTTCCTCGTTACGCTCGACGAATTTTCTCTCTTTTTTTAAAATATTTACAATCCCCGAACTATTCAGGTATATTTTCACATGAGCTGATAAAATTTAGCTGTTCGAAGACTTCGAGCCTGATTTATCGAGAATCAAAAATAGGAAAATCTCAAAATTTCAAGTGGCGATATCTTTTCGTGTTCTCGACGATATCGACTTCATAATAGGTAATTCCTGAAAATTTTTGCGAGACGAAATGAATGATTCAAACATCGAGGTCATTATTTCCAAAGTAGCGCACGTTGAATTTTTTTTTAATGAGTAGAGATTATAGTCAAAAGTCAATGCGGTCCGCATAATGCGCTCTATTCCGATTTAGAGGCCTCATGTCTTTTTAATATGGGACATGACAGTATCTGTCAAAGTTTGAAACACTTTTGATACTACTATCTATCATATAACAGATAATAGTAAAACTTATAGTCTAAGTTTATAGACGTTAGTGTAGTAATTGGTAATAACTATAGCCACATGTTTAATAGTATTATAGTCCAAATCATAGTATTTCATACTTTACGGTAAATTTCTTATTGTTAGCCGTAACTCTGGTTTTTACGATTTCATAAAACCACTAATAAAATGCAGTAAGCCATGATATGGCAATTTGAAGAAAAAAAATAGGAACGATAGCTCTGATCATTCGTAAAGTTTCAAAGACATTATTATGTAAATTCCTTGATGGTATAATATCGAGACGAGAACGAGATACATCTTGGCAATCCGGTCCATAAAATAGTCTCCGGATATTGCGTAATTCGAAAAGTTTAAGTAGCCCACAAAATGGAAGATTCCCAAGTTCGGTGGAAGCCGGAATGAGACAGGCAGAATTGATGCGTCTATGCGTGAATGAGCGTGGAACAGATCACTCCAAGTTTCTTTGGTATCAAGATCAGGCACGCGAGAAAATAACGTCCTCGGAGGTACGCACGTTGTAGAAAACAGGTTTGGGGGGGGGGGAGGGTGACATCCTGGAAGGATCTAGAAACTCGCTGCTGTCTCCATTAGAATTATTCAAGGTAAATGGACAAGGGTTGAGCGGAAGGAGTTAAGAAATTAGAGAGGTGAAGAGGGTGGGATTGTATTGAGAGCTTCAATGAGAGCCATTGCTTCCATGGGCGTGACGTTGAAATCATTTAAGCTCGAAGGGTGCACCCTCTTACGACTCTCGAGACCGTTAATTAACTTACATCGGTCCTTTCGGGAGACTCGAGGATTTCAAACTTCCAGATGTTCTGGAAGCTCTCTACGGGTTAACACTCCGGATCGTGAATATTCTGCCATTTCTTACGATTCTTTAATCCTTTGCGGTAGTATTTTTACGAATAAAATATAAATGTTTACACAATAATTGCGAAAAGCAGAAAAAAATAGATGGAGTTGCTTTTTGGAAGTATGACTTACGATTACAGACATTTTTGAAAATAAATCAACGGATGAACGAGTCATTGATAGAGTGTTGGTGGAAATCATACGTGCAAGTCAGCTTTTGAATTTATTTTTTAAGCCTATCTTAAAGAGGTATTAGCGATACGTACTAGTCAAATAAAATATTATTTGAATTCTTTTTAAATGAGGCGTTAGATTAATGACTTTTACTACTGCGAATAAATCTTTTCTACTAAATATACTAATTTTGACATTTAGATGTTTTTAAAAGTAGTTAAAAGCAATTAAAAAGTGATTTTTATTTTAAGGTTATAATTTGGAATTATATTTTTTTATGGTAAATAATTATTTACCATAAAAATACCGAGAAATACCGAGAGAGGATAGGAAACGAAAGAGGAACCTGCTGCGTAGGTCATTTGAAGATAAGAGTCCGATACAAACGAAGAACAAATCGAAATCCATGAAAATCGTTTTCTACATTCTGTTTGTATGTTATTTTTTATAGATTAAAAAGTTTTTGACATTTTAGTATTTCATGCATCAAAAATACAAGAAACGTATTTAATCGTGGTTAATAAATTTTTTTTCTATTTTTATAACTGCAATTTTTTGCAATTTTATCGGTTTTTTGCAATTTACTGAGATATGGAAGGGTTAACGTGCCAAATACACTTCAGATTCAGAATCAGTAGATCTAATTACCTAAAAATCCTCCTCGATCCGGGTCTAAAAAATTTTTTTTCACCAACATAATCACAATTTTTTACAATTTTTAGCTATTTTCAAGGATTGTTTGCAATTTGCTCGAGATTTTGAGCATGACACACATTTTTGTATTTTTCTTTTTTCTAAATGGAGTTTAGTCAATATATTAACAATGAAAAACTCATGACTCGTTGAAAATGGAAATAAAATGAAAGTGCTCAATTCGTCCACCCAGTGCAAGAAAAATGATGCGTAAAGGATCGATTGTGAGCTTTACTGTGAGGGACTTCTAAAAAAATGAGAGGTTCGAAGTGGCGATCGATTTTCCACTCGCGAGGGATGTCCTGAAAAAAAAAATCAGCGGAAGTCGAGTGAGAGTTTCTTTGGAGAGGAACGGGATGGAAGAGTCTACAACAGATGGAGCGGAAGTACAGCAGAGGGTATAGGAAAGACTTGGAGAGAGGCGAAACCATTTTCGATATAACGTCGCCGCCGGATCGTTAAAACTTTCCGAAAATAAATGGCGGGGTGAGAATATTTATCGAGTGAATTTGTGGATCCTTCAAGAGCACATATTTACATCGATATACAAAGGGATGCCTGTCCATTTGAGTGGAAATTTTAACGTATGCTCGTATGAATTCCTATTTTCGCAGGAGCTCTGAAAATTCTCCGATCTGCGATTATGCGCCAACGATAAAGGTCGTCCTGACTTTAAATCATATCGGAATGTATGTGTATACGGATGGGAATTTTATCGTTCGTGTATACACGAGGTTTCATATGCCGCCATGGAGAAACGGCTGAGCCGAGTCGGTAAACTTTGTATAAAGGTGCTAGCCGATAAAACGGACCGGTTGTTGTGCCTTTAGCTTTGAATACACTATATGATGTATGTATACCGGATGTCGCGCAAGAATATGCTGATAATGTTGAAGCAAATTTGCGAGAAAATTCTTAGACGAACAGTGTATTATAGAATATTTTTTAATACGAGCGAATCTCAAAAAATTGCTGATAGTTTGACCTAAAGGTATGTTCTATCAAAAAATCGTTTTCTTGTAGGATTTTATGAAAAATTTGCAGAACCAATTATAAGAAGTTTCACTACGTAGAACTCGAGATATTTATTGTCAAAAATCACTATTTTCTGCAGTCTCTCATAAGAGCACATACACTGAAAAAAATTTTGTGAAATTTTGTTGAATCAACAAAATTTTGGTTTAATCAACTGAAATTTTGTTGATTCAATAAAATTTTTCTCAGTGTATGTTCAATATTGCGATATTCAACTCTTGATATCTTGACTTTTGTGTAGTGGAACTTATTGTTGAAATTTTGCACAGCTCTTTATTGTCCTTCAAAGAAGCTTCTTTAATTTTTAAAAAAATCCTAAGATTATGATTTTTTATATTTTCATACATACATAACAAGTACAGGTTACCTTGGATGACCTTGAATATTGCATATGTTATTTTTGAAATATTTTGCAACAACTTTTGTTAATAAACTTAAGCTCAAGAACCACATGGTATGGATATAAATTGAGTAAAAATTTTTAATTTGACTGTACCGATAGAACTATCTTAATTCGATGACTATTGGCCCTCCAAGATTCCGTAATGAAAATTGGTGTATGTTGAAATATCACTTGACTTGTATTCAAATTTAAATATCATTCAGTGTCTAGCAAAAGAAATATTAATTCTTAAAAATCGATCATTTTCGATATCTCCCATAAGCCTAATGTTAAAAGATGCGATTTTCGAAAATAAATGTCTCGATTTCCTGACTGAAGCATCCTCAAATTTTTCACACTTTCTAATACAACATCAAAGAACGTTAATACAAATTTTCAACGAATTATCATTGGAAAAAATTTAGTTAATAAATTTGCCTTAACAATACATGACGATCTTAAGGTATAGTTCGATGTTGGACGCGTTCAGACTTTTACGTTAAGCATATGCAAAGTAAAGGCAAAATTATTAATTAAAATTTTTTCCAAGACAATTCATTAAAAATTTGCATTAATGTTCTTTGGTATATAATATTAAAAGGTGTGCCAAATTTGAAGATGCTTCACAATATAGAAGTCATAATATTTATTATCAAAAGTCACAACTTTTAACATGAGGTTTACGAGAGATAGTGAAAATTTCTGATTAAAAAAAATTAATATCGCAATTTCCAGAAAGCGAACAAGATTAACGTTCCAATAGTTGGAAAATCTTCACCATACTATTTTAAATATTTTAAATATTCTTTTCTCAATAAAATCATCTGGATTATTTTTCATACTCAATGAAGTTTATTTTTCACAACGTTAAAATTTATTGGAACAAACTTGCTCAGCGTTAGAGACAGGGTCGATTTTCTATCCACCTATTGGGACATCTTACATATTTAAACGTTTAAGTATTTATTGACCAGAAATATTATTTAAAATTAATACATATAATGAGTTTTGCATCGCTAAAATATCAGACAATAGTTTAGATGTGAATTGGAAGCAGATTTTTTTGTTTGAATATTTTTTAAACAAAGATAAAGTGTGAAAACCTTTAGCTATCCAACTATTGGGACGTTTACCTAATGTATTTCAAGAACGATTTTAGTATTCATGGTCAGGACACCTTGTACATAGCACGGTATCATAGACATGATTTGTACTAGCAAAACTCACACCATACATTGTTCCGAAAAACGTCGAAGATAAGCAGGAAGCGAGTGGCTGTTGCACGATAAAGTCTTCTCCCGTTTCTCTTCACACCTTCGCAACCCTCTCGGGGTTTTTGCTTCCGTCGAGCCTTCCCTTTGCCTTTTTTGTGGCACACTTTCGCTCCTTGCATCCGGACAAGGATCCGCCGGCGAAAATGTACGATAAGAAAAAGCCTCGTCGGGGCTTAACGAGAAAACACATTTATGCGGTGCAACGCGAAGGAAACTATGATGGCGTCTGACCATGTCGCAGAATTACCACTTGGTAATGACATTATCGTCATAACTCCATTGATAAGAGCGCCACGAGTGAAACGACTTAATTAAATTTAAACTTCGGCTCTGCTGATAAAAACTTTGAAAAAATTGCAAAATCTAGTTTTGAAAGGATTTTTGACTATAGAATTCGCAGCAAAAAAAATCCATTTTTTGCCGCGATTCGTGGATTCATGTACTGAAAAATTATTATGAAATGTAGAAACTTGATTTAAATGTTAATAAAATAATATTTCTATTTTACATGAAATTCATACATTCAGATTAGAAAGATTTAAATTCAAAATTGATATTGATTTTTTGGGTTCTCTTAAGGTGATGTGAAACATTCAATTTCGAGTGATTTTTCGGATAAATTCCACGCTCGTATTTTTCAAGCAAATTAATTGATTTTTAATTTTTTTGAAATTCCAATAGTGTCACGCTCTAGTACAGCGTACACTATATAACATATTCAAATTTCAGTGAAATTGCTTGAAAAATACGAGCGTGGGATTTGTCCGAAAATTCACTCAAAATTGGGTATTTCACATCACCTCAAGGTAGACATCCATGACGGTCAAATAAAAAAATTTTATCTTAGTTTATTTTTCGTATTAAGTGATTTTACAATTTAATTTTATTAGAAAAAGTTGTTACTAATTTATTTAAGAACAATATACTTCAAATTCAAGGTTATACAAAATAATCCACACTTGATACGTAGGTATCAAATTTTGAGAAATTTTTTTTTAGAATTAAAAAAAAACTAATTCATAAGCTTCTTTGAAGTACTATAAAAAAACTGTTCCAAATAGAAAGAAGTTCTACTTCTTAGAAGTCAAGATATTTAGAGTTGAAGATCGCAATATTTAACAAGTGTTCTCTTATGGGAGAGTAGAAAAATTGTAATTTTCGATAATGAATATCCCGAATTCTACGCAGGGAAATTTATTAAAATTTAATACACATATGCACGTGGCATCAAAGATAAATAGTGTATGCAAAATTTTAACAAATTCTTTAAAAAATTTGCTACTCGATTTAATCATTTCTCCATTTTCTGATTTTTCATTCGAAACCTTCTAATTAGTGGCAAATTCAGAAATTGGAGCTCGATACATTTAATTCGTTCGAGATTGTGTCACTGATATTGGTATTCCTTAAAGGCGGTCGTATGGTGTAGGAATTATTAGACAAAAATCCAATATTGAAATACGTAAATTATAGAGCTAATGAAATTAAGATAAAAAGTTTTTAATAGTTTGTCGACCATCTAGTTAAGAAGTCCAATTTAAATATGTGTTATTTTATTAAAAAGTTTTGTAGTATAATAATTATATATATATTTCCTTGCTTGATTAACAAACAGTTACAAAAACAAAAACAGTTACAAAAAAATTGAGAATATATTTTGAATTGAGTTAAATAATTCTTAAAATTTTTTAAGTGTGCTATGCAATGTAATTAGAAAGTCTTATAATAAAGTTTTTATTGCAGTATATTGCGGTTTTCAATATTTTATATTTGGTATAATTTAAATTTCATTGAAGTTATTTTTACGAATAGCGTTACGATAACCTGCCTTTGACTACAATCTTAAATAAAATATTTTAGAATATTTTATTGTTGTTTAATCAAGATTATGATTTATAACCATGCTGCCAGTAAGAAAAAGTGGAAAAAAACTTTTGAGTTTGACTACATCAATAGATTTATTTTAAGAAGATGATTTTTTTTCAAATTTTATATTAATTATTTATAATTTACATGTATATTTATAAAATTATAACAAGTGTAAATTAGCGAGCTATAAATTTCTTAAAATCGTCAACGTCAATTAATGAAATATTTATCTTCTACTGCCTTATTTTTCACAAATTTCGTCAGCTGTTGAAAGATTGAAAATATGAAGAAAAAAATGAAGTTCAGACATTGAAGATGTTCACTTGATTGTACAATACCAGTACGATATACATTAACTACGAAGCGGATGAAACCTGTAATTTAATTGCACGTGAAAGCTCATTACGCTTCGCCCAGTTTCTCGTTCTCGAATTAGTCGAAGAGAAAGAGCCTGATTTAGAATTCTGTGACTGTACCGTAGGTATTAATAGTTCGGTTTGACGGTTGTTAATTTCTGGAAAATGTTCCTTGACTCTCTGATACGAATAAATGTATCTTACATGCTGGATTGCATTTTTAATTTCTCGCAAAATTTAAATTTATTTATAATTTTGTAATACAAAAACTTTTTACAATTTTTTACAAACAAATTATTATTACAACTTGTTACAAAAAAATGTAACATTTTGTAGTTACATTGGTGAATATTGTAAATGTTTACATATTTAAAGAATTTCGAAATTGTATTACTCAAACAATTGCAGTGAACATTTCAATTAACAGTGTTTTCAATAATCATCGAATTATTATAAAAAATGACATTTTAGAAAAAGAAACTATTGAGAAAATATTTTTCTCGTTTCATATCTTCTTCACTTGGAATATTTTTAACAAAAAAATAATAATTTGCTTATGTGGGCAAAAATTGAGTCAACGTCACAAATTAAAATTTTTTTTGTGCTCACAGCGAGAAAGTTTGGCGTTAAAATTTTCACAAGTAATTTTTTTAAAAATAAGTATGACGCGCCCTTTGTACGGAATGACAAATTGCCCAAGGGTCAACGTCTCGGGTTTCAAAAGAGACGGCGCGACTTGCTCGCGCAATTATTCCCTTATGTTCCTGTGTAAAAAGAGAGGAAAAAAGGGATGGGGATTATGGCCCGTTTACCGTCGGCGCATTCTAACCGTCGCGCATGCATTAAATTATCTCTTTAGCCCTACGCGAGCCCTTCCGCTCTTATATAATCTTGTCAAGAGTAAAGTACGTGTTTACGTCAGAACGGAAAAGTAGCTTTTACCCTTTTCATCTCTGCAGGCGGAAAAACCTCGTGTAATTACAGTCACGATACCTTATTCTTCCTTCACCATATACATTTTCCGCATTATCTCACAATTAACAATCAACCCTTTGAAAAAACGAAAATTGAACATAACAAAAGTATCGATTATATTATTTGTAGCTTTATTCTGTTTCTATTTATTTCTCATTATTTCATCCTTCGCGTTTTAGTTCAATATTTTATTAAACAAATAATTTAAAGAATTATCAAAAATTCATAGTTCAATGTAAACATTGATTTTTTGCTTAGTCCTATCGATTTAAGATATTTCTCTTTGTACAGCCAAATAAAAAATATTTGTGATTTGCGTGATTAAGTTAATTAAGAAAAGTTGTTGCATATTGACTAAAGAACAACATACTTGAAATTCAAGGTTATCGAATGTCAGGTTTACTGGCTACATGAGTTACAACATTTTGAAACAATTTTATGTCAGATTTTTTGGAAAAACTAAACTTGTTTCTTTGATGTTATGTAAAAATCTGTACAAAATTTCAATAAGTTTCACCATCTAAAAATCTGTTGAATGGCGATATGACATCTGGTGGCAAAAAAACGAACTATGCTTAGAGCAAATTCTCTAATAGTAATTATACGTAATGTGCGATATTTATAATAAAGAGTCATTCAATTATTAGTAAAAATGGTATCAGTGATGTTTACTCAACAGAAAAAGCAAATAAACATGTAGTACAATGTGAGAGATTAAAAGAATACATCAAACAAGCAGTTGGGGGTTGAAACTGACAGAACGTCACTTCGCTGACTCCACTAATTTAACCACATTTTTTTAATTATGTGCAGCCTCAAAATTGCGTTTTCCTTCAACAAAATTGCATTCTTTGAGATTTGTGCCAGCCCAGTCATAAATTGCACATGTATTTACCATTCATTGCTATATATGACTACATACCATGATCCTTTTATGGTCGCCATGTTTTTTAAGCTTTACCCATTTGATAAATCCCAATACATTTTTGACTTCGAAATATTTTGAAATTCCGAGGTTTTGTAGTAGCCTCGAGTACTATTCGAACCATTGATAATTATTTTTTGATATCGCAATTATTTGTAAATATTAATTAAATAAATTGCGTTATTCGTTTGTATTTTTTTTATAGTGTCTACTTTTTCGTAAATTACATAAATTAGTTGCAGATGACTTTTGACTAGTCTGCAACAATAGCACTACCTTAAATAGTGTTCGAAAATTATTTAACGCTCAATATTTATTGAAAAAAAGTTCCAAATAGGTGATGCAGTTTTTTTATCAATATTGCATATAAATTTTTTTCCAACTTCCGTCAGATAAACGACATAATGTATATCGTAGAAAAAAAACGAAAAAATGTTAAATAATGTTTCATAAAAGCCAAAGCAACACTTCTGTCACTGAGTTAGCAAAAAATAAAAAAAAATAGAAAACTAGTCTTTGTTGAGGACTAGAGAAAGTTGGAGGCTTTTGTTGTGCATGAGCAATCTATGCCGGTATAAAGCATTTTTTAGACTCATATACATTCATAATGTAGGATGTACACTTGAGTGCCGATGAGCCATTACAAAACGGACACACATTGTGACCGGAGTGATTTTTCCTTGTGCACGGAAGGGTGAGGCAGAAGTAGGACGCGATCGAAGCTAATGAAAAAAAAAAATAGAATATATCGGAAAAATAAATAGACGACGAAAAAAAAATGGCTTCTCCATTTTCCAAGCTGAAAAAATCATATTCGAAGCGGGCCAAAAGGCTGAGAAACGTTTGTCGAGAATAAAGAGAATGGTGTGGTGATTCGTGTCCAAAGTTGTTTCATCGAAAAATTTATCTCTCGCCTGGTGATGTGCCCCACCTTGCTCCGCGTGAAATATGTGCCTCTCTCGTGTCCGAGAGCGAGAATGAGCGCATTCTTTAATGAATGAGCAAGCGACAATGGAAACGAGAATGGGTTGGGTGTCGTGACAAGTGTTGCAGAAAATCAGTGCTAATGTAAACTCAATTATATGTGCTCCTCGTGCATGCATTTCGACTGAGAGATTTGTTTTTTTTTCGCACCTCGCTCATTCTTCGAAATAAACCAACGCTCATATGCAAATTAAAGATATGACACATATATTGCTCCAGAGTGAATATTTCCTAAATGTAAAATTTAGAAAACCGATTTTTTTTATTATCAAGAATTTTTAACGATGAATGCTCAACTTCATGCCATTCGGCGTTTTTGTTCACTTTTTGCACATGTATCACAATAAGGTAAACGTCCCAATAGTTGGACAGTTAAGGATTTTCATACTTTATTTCTAATTAAAAAAGATATAAACAAAAAAAATCAGCTTCAAATTCACCTCTTAATTATTGTTTGATATTTTAGTCATACAAAACTCATTTTATGCATTAATAATTTTAAACAATATATGTGTCTAGTAAATAATTACTTGAACGTTTGAATATGTAGGATGTCCCAATAGTTGGACAAAAAACAACCCTGTCTCTAGGATTGAATAAATTTGTTCCAATAAATTAAAATTATGAAACATAAACCTCTTTGTATATGAAAAATAATCCATATAATTTTATTGAGAAAAAAATAATGAATATATTAAAAATAATATAGCAAAAATTGTCCAACTATTGGAACATGTCCATCTATCGAAATGTCTACCTTATGCTGTTCGAAAATAATAACTTTCGGTACAAATCCCAAAATTCTGTTCAGCACTGTAGAACATTAATAACTATGACCGTGCAGTTTTGAAAAACTATAATTAGTCTCAATTGGGTAAGTGAAATAATTCCGCGTATAGTTAAATAAAATTGGAATAACATTCACCGTCGCATAGTTCAAAAACTTTTAATGCACGGAGCATTCCCGTTTCGTACCATTGAGAGTCGGAGCTCGGTGAAAATTAGCGAATTAAACTTCCGAGTTGCAGATTTGTGGTGAACAAAAAGCAGACGAATTTGCCTGTCTATGAGTGTTACGTATTAGCGACTATGATTTTCACAATTTGCGGAGAAATGAACTCTCTTTCTTCACTCCGGGAGTTTCCAACTATCAAAATATTACGTTCATTTTAACGTCTCCGAACTTCTCGTCTGCGGCTTGTAATAAATTGCTGGCCGTTCTCCGCGCTTTGTTCTCGGTGCGCGCTTTCTGTTAAGCTTCGCGTCTCAGAACTTTCATAATTCATCATTTTTTGTGTATTAATGAAATAAAGAGCAAAAGTCCGATTAAATAAATGACAAAATTCTACATTCTAACGAGCAATCATTTTTAAACAATTGTATGTATAAAAAACTTTGTTATTTCAGCAAAGTGATTTTTTTTAGATGGATTTAGTGACGTGAATATTATTGTACCGAATTCAACATTTTTTTACTATGTATCAAAAAGACGATTATAAAATAGACGAACGTGGTAGATTATCAAATTAGGATACAGTTCGTAAAAAATTATATGTACTAATTTGCTAAAACATGCATTTTAAACAATATAATTATTAGAAACAATAAAAAAAATCAAATTTTCATAGACCAAAGAGATAAAAATTTAATATTACTTACAATCACGTATTCATTTATATTCAAGCAAGTTTTGGATTTCAAGAAAAGAAAATAAAGAGAAGAAAAGAACATTTCTTCATAAAAAAGATTTCGATCTTCAAACACAACTTGTTCCTAATTTAATTATTAAAAAATTAATGGTCAGTTCAATTCTTTTTCATGAGCAAAAAAATACTCATTTGAACACATCTCGATTCAAGGTAGTTCGGCTATTTTAACAAGTACGGTGAATATTCACCAATTTTTGTGGTAAATGATAGTTCAAAGTCTCCCGATTAATAAGCACATTTTCGGGGCGTCTTGCGAGGCAAAATTTTGAATTGTTTCATTCAAAAATTTTGATTTTTAACACAGTTCCTTATGGAAGAATTCGCAATAATGTAAACTGTAAAAAAAACTAATCGGAGATTGAGCTTCAGAAAATTTTCCATCATAAATAAAAATTATCACAGATTCTATTTATTCCAAGAAAATATTACCTTACGGCGCTTTAAAAAATATATATATAAAAAAACTTTTGTTTTTGACGTGTAGAAAGTGAATGGCAGACATTAAGTTGCACTGTAGGTAACATCTGATTGAATTTTTAAAGCATTTTAGTACATTCACGTAATAAAAATATTTTCAATGTAAGTTTTTATTAATTTTATTAATAATTTAGATTTAAATTTAATCAATATAAATTATTTGCCAACTCGACTACTCACGTGACAGCCGAACTACCTTAAAATTTCAATTTTGCACATACATTTTACAAAGGTATTCATGATTAAAAGTGACCAAATATTAACTGCATTGATTAGTAAAAAATTAGGAAAAAAAATAACTGCTTGGATATCTCTAAATGAACGTATATGAGCTTGGGATTTATCTTTTTATCTGTGTAACGAATGATTTCACAGATTCAACATTCCCTTCCCGCATTACTGGCAAATCACATAATTAAGCATGTAAAGGGGGTCTGAGTGTATTCTCCCGATTAAGTCCGGTCAGCCGGAAAATTGAATACAGCGCGATAACCAGGCTGGGTCGGAGCCTTATATGTGTTCCCGCAGAGCCGCACGGGCCTCTCTGGACTTTCTCTCCAATCGATTATGTGGAAATTCTTATTGGTGCGCTGGACACGAGCTAATGGTCGAGTTCCGGAGAGATCGGACCGGGCGAAACCCTTTGCGATCCTCGTTTTCCCATCTCGGCTTTCCCGTCCTCTCCACCCGTGACAAAAGCCTATCTATCGGCCACCCTGACGCCAGGTGCAGCCTCGTTCCCGTCCGCCCGGTTACAAATTCGGAAATGGCTAATTACGTAATATCGTTTTGGCTGGATGCCAGCCAAAAGGGTCTCTCTTGTTTTCCCACAGAAGGATCTTCAATAGTCCATTTAGGGTCTTTTATCTCTACGCGATAGTAAGATTTTTATTAAAGGATATTACTGGGATTAGCTCAGAAATTAAGGTGATGTGAAACACCCAATTTTTAGTGAATTTTGAATTGAAAGAATTTGAATGAATTGAAATTCGAATAAATGTTATGCAGAGTACACTAAACTAGTGCATGGCATTCTAGGAATTTAAAAAAATGAAAAAAAATTTGAAAATTATTTACAAATTATTTAGGGTCTCTTGTTTTTATATAAAACGATAGACAAAATATTCAAGCTCTGCATTTATTCTGCATTTCCCACAGAAGGATCTTCAATAGTCCATTTAGGGTCTTTTATCTCTACGCGATAGTAAGATTTTTATTAAAGGATATTACTGGGATTAGCTCAGAAATTAAAGTGATGTGAAACACCCAATTTTTAGTGAATTTTGAATTGAAATTCGAATAAATGTTATGCAGAGTACACTAAACTAGTACATGGTATTCTAGGAATTTCAGAAAAACGAAAAAAATTTTTTACTTTGGTTTATTTTTTATTTGTTTTAAAATTCCAAGATTGTCATGCACTAGTTTAGTGTACTTTGCATAACATATTCGAATTTCAATTCATTTGTTTGAAAAATACGAGCGTGGAATTTGTCTGAAAATTCACTAAAAATGGGGTATTTCACATCACCTTAATAAGGCAAGTTTCTCTTGAAAGACAACACGATGATCTAGAACCTAATGGTCTAAAACCATTAATGATTTTAACATTGCAACTTATTTTTAACCTGTTTCTATTTTTTAAGAAATCATAAAAGTTTGTAGATTTTAATTGAACTTGAGTTCCTATTTTAACCATATTGTTATCACCCTATATGGAATTCAAATTTTATTTCTAATATCAGTTTGATCTGTAGTTCAATCCACCACAAGATTAAAATTATTCTCCGATAGGCCATTTCGTATAGAGATCTCGTTAGACTCTTTCAGTATTAAATTGATATTGGTTAGACAAAAATATGTGCAAGTTTTCGTAAATTTTAGGACAGTTTATGTGATACTTGCCAAACAAACATACACGTATGCTCATGGAGTTTTACAGTTTTCCAAGCACAATCGTGTGAATTATCAATAAATAATAAAAATAATTTGATAAAAAATTGAAGTGTGATTTTATAAATATAAATCTTAATCACCCACAGGATGTAACAATCATCACCTTTCAGAATAAAATTTGACAAAAATGACCTTTTAGGTGAATTTCGTAGTGCTACATTT
The DNA here is from genome assembly GCA_030522545.1 of Cremastinae sp. A BG-2022a. NCBI lineage: Eukaryota > Metazoa > Arthropoda > Insecta > Hymenoptera > Ichneumonidae > Cremastinae sp. A BG-2022a. Next base: position 14,386 of record JAPYYW010002435.1, on the reverse strand, counting down.
CTATTTTAAGGTTGTAATATAATATATTCCACTCAAATTGTAATTGTACCGAAACGTCTATGGCACTTCCACATTTCGATTAAAAATTATTGCAAAACGTAAAATGTAGGTATATTGATGAAAATTATGAAAATTTTCAAAATTTTCAAAATGATGAAAATTAATTTTATATATAATTTATTTATTAAAAAGTAATTTTGATAACATACTTTAATATACTCTCACTATAATAAGGAAGATTAAACTCCACTAACTTTGATGCAGATTAAAAAGATTTTTCAGGATATGTTTTTTATTTTACAATCAATTTCTAATTCTGCATTTGAATTACTTATTGGCAAGTTTCATGTTAGACAGTATTTAGCTTTAATATTAATACTATATATTTTTTTCTGCATATTTCTTTCGTACAAAGATATTATGTGTTTTATCAATTTATAAAATAAACACGATTCAATTGACTTTGGTGGAGACTTTAAAAAGTATATAAGATTGAATATTTTCTACTTCAATTTCAATATTAAATTTGTCATGTTAATTACCAATTTGAAAATAAGTTATGCAGTATTGGTTTACTGGCGAGATGCCAACCAAAAGTGGTTTCTCCTTCATGAATAAACCGATATGGAAAACATATTGCTTGTGCATAGACGATATGATTGCAATGTGCTCGTTACAATCATTAATTAAACAAACACGTACATATTTGAACCCATTGCTACTCTTTTTGTTGATACTTAATATTCGATTCAAATTTATCGCCCAGTACTGATTTGAATATTTATTTGAGATAGAATCAGTGCAGAGACTGATTATCCAGAGCTCATGGTAATATATGTTGAACAAAAAATTTGAATTTTTTTTTAAAGAACATACATCTTTCACAGAAATAAATGTCGAGTTACTTTAATCTTGTAAAATTACGTTTTACTTAATGGTAAAAATTTACGAAGAAATATTTGAAAAATTTTTCACCGAGTGAAGTATTCGTAATGTTGATGACCAAATCGCGATGCTTTTCATTTGATTTTCCTCGCAAACTTTTTTAATTTTTTTTTTTTTTTTCAAAGAAACATCGTTGAAAGAAGTCGCGCAGCGACGAGAGTCTTTAAAAGAGCCCCAGCGAGCGAGAGCGAGATATGAAAAGAGAAAGTTTGTATACGTGTAATTGCTCGCTGGGATTAAAGAAGTGATTTGGTAGGGGGCACAGCGAGGTCTATAACCAGCGGTTCGTTGATATCCGCCATAACGTTCAGTAATTTTACCGTTACCTCGAATTTTCTCTCTTCCTCCATGTAAGAGGTCTAAGCATGAATATTCATTCCTGTACATGCAAATTACGTACATAATACCCTCGCGAAGTGCAGAATTACGAAAAGAGAGCTCTCGCAGCCTGCTGCGCGATATCCGACGCTCTTACTCCTTCAACTTCCTTTCGAATATGTTTCCGTGGTAATACTCTTCAGGAACGCTGGGTCGGCATTTTTGAGTCTCAATAAAAAATATTTCACTCTACGATATGTTCTGCATGAAAATAAAATCAGATAAATTTTTTTTTTCATTCGAATAAAAAATTTTAATCTCAGTTTTCTCATCGCCATGCGATTCTTGAACTAAAGCTCATTGACAAAAATTGTAAATTGATTCGAGAACATTATAAAATATTATATTAAATATTAAAATTATGTTTATAATTTTTTTTCAAAAACTGGAGGAAGTTTTTTTAAAGTACAATACAGAATTATGATAAATTTAAAGAATTTTTAGCAATTAGAATTGAAGATATTTAGGATTGAAAGTAGTAATATTTAACACATGGACTCTTATGGAAGAGCACTGAAAACAGGAATTTGTAACCATAAATATATCTCAATTTCTACATGGTGAAACCACTTAAAATTGAATATACTCAGTTCAATAAACAAATTACAGGAAATTGTATATAAAATTTGCAACTTGCTATCTGGCGATGTCATTATATGTAATATTATCCTTTCATTATCGACAGTTCAAATTTTAGGTCAATAACTAAATTTAATAGCCAATTTTTTTAGTCACTGTGTCACAATTTTCGCAATGGAGTAACGTGTCCCAAAATTTTGATTCAAATTTTTAAAATTAATTTGGAAGCATTCGATTTGTTGAGAATAATTTACGATTATGACTGTATTTAAGTTAAAGATAGATTTTTAAGTAGTGTGAGTTATTCAAGACTGGTGAACAGTCACTGGAAGAAGATACGAGAGAAAGATGACGTTCAACCTCGACTCACGGAATTGTTCGTAACGAGTTCGTATCCCCGGGCCAAATATTGAACGCAGCATTCTACAAAGATGTTCTGGATCGACTGTTGAAGCTGACTTGACGCTTCGAACTGAAATTGTACTGTACCGGTAACTGGTTGCTTTTTGCACGTCAATGCCCTCATTCCTTGATATTCATCGCAGAATTTTTGACCCAAAAGTTGGTTACCAAGATTCACCACCACCAGCACATGATTTAATAAATTAAAGATCGTAATAAGAAGCAAACGTTTTGAAGATGTTAAGGTAGTTCTATAGTTTTATCGATTATTTAGGAATTTGTTGAAAATTGGCACAGCCATTCTTTGATACGTTATGCATATTCGTACCAAATTTTAAGAGGTTTCACCACGCAGAAATTGAAATATTTATTGTTAAAAATCCCTATTTTCAGTGCTCTCCCATAAGAGCCTGTGTTAAATATTACGATTTTCCATCCTAAATATCTTGAAATGTAGATGGTGAACCTTTTTTTAAATTTTGCACATCTCTTTATTGTACTTGAAAGAAGCTTCCTTTAGTTTTTTAAAAAAATCCTAAGATTATGAATTTTGGATGACCTTGAATTTTGAGTATGTTGTTCTTGAAACAATTTGCAACAACTTTTCTTAATAAACTTAAGCTCTAAAACCACATGGTATGGAGATAAACTGAAATAAAAACTTTTAATTTGACTGTACCCATAGAACTATACCTTAAGACATTACTTGAAGTGTTATTACTAGCAATTTGAAATCAAGAAATAAAAGTTTTCAAGTTTGTTCCAGTGGCTGTACAAGTGCAATAAAATTTTAATAGAACAAGGAAGATATGTGATATCAAAAAATTGAACATTGACTGATTTTTTCTTTAAAAAACAGTTCCGAAATTTCAAAAATATACTCTGTAATGCATATCGTAACAAAGAAGGATTGTGCAAATTTTTTATAAAATCCTGTAAATAAAATTATTTTTTCAATTATTTGTGAATAGGTTTTTACTTATATCAAAATGATTATTATATATAGTATTTTTGTGCTATTTTTATGTTTTTATAGTCTATTATACTATATTAGTATGCACTCTAATGGTGCACTATTTTTTAACCACTTTTGTATTTCATAGTCTATAATATTGTTTAATATATCGATATAAATTATAATGCATATCTTAATAGTTTTAGACCTTCCAATAATGGAAAGTTTCAAATTGTGAATGGAATTTTTTTTACCCAGTCTCGTCGACAGGGATGGGCAGAGCTCGATACTTTTCTGAGAAATTTTCAATAGACAATCTTTATTGCCTCATTGATGAAATTAGCATCACCCATTGAAAAATTTTCATTTCTCAGAAAAGTATCGAGCTCTGGCCATCCCTGCTCGTCGATAGATGAAAACACTTCCTGAAGAGTTTTGATGCATAGAAATTTGTGTAAAAGTGAACACGATGAGAACCTCGGTCATAGAAGTTCACATGGTACAACCACGCAAATGTTTTAGAACAAAAACGAGCGAGAGTGCAGGAAAATTCGTTATACGTCACTTGAGTTAAACAATATTTGCTTCTCCTTTTTCTCCCTCGTGCGATCCTCTACGTTCATACGATCACGTATATTCAGCATACTATTGATAAAAAATCACAATCACTTTTTATTTTCACAATCATTTCAAACTTGTTGCAATATTTTTGCATTTTATCATTGTAATTTTTACATTATTAATAAACTATTTTTGAACTATTGTTGTATCACGTAGTTAATAATATTTTAGCATTGTTTTTATACAAATATTCATTTCTACATATATTAGTTCAATAATTATAACAATTCTTATTTTGAAAAATTATAATAGATCTTAAAATATAAAAGTTACAGCTATTATAACTACACTGATCGTTATAGAAATGAATTAATTTTATTTAAATACTGTTCGAATTATATTTCATTTCACTATATAAAAATCTATTTAGTTTTAAAATAACTATATGTGATAACTGAGGCTGTCACATTATAATAAAATCTACTATTATGATTGCTTTCAGAATTCTAATATTTGAAAATAACTATTGAATCGAATGAAAGAAAATTATTAATGAAATTTTTTCTACAAAGACCCATTATTTGACGAAAAAATTTTCTGAAAAGTTTTAATGAATATAGAAATTCGTAAAAGGAAACCCTGCTACCCTGAAATGAATTTCTCCACTATAGAAATTCACGTAGTATGACAGCTTAAGTTTTTTAGAACTAAAATGTGCGAGAATACAGAAAAATTCGTTATATACACGTCACATGCAGCAAACAATATTTGCTTCTTTTTTTTCATTTTTACAACCCTTTATACAATGACTTTTATTTTCCACACAATTCCTGAAAACTACCACAGACCACATACCAAACATATTGACATATTAGGAGTTCTTAATGATTCTTCAGCAACCTTATAATCGTTATCATTTCAATTACACATGTCCAATATTTTAACATTATTACACTGAAAACGAAATTTGATTGATTCAACAAAATATTTTTTTCAATACGTTCAACGATATTATTTTGCAAATTGAACTAAATTCTTGGTTGATATAACTGAAGTTTAATTATTTCAAATACACAAGTGTTGTTTCGACGAAATATTTTCAACTAAATATTTTTCAACTAAATCTGATCTCAGTGTATGGTAATATTTGAACACCATACAATTGGATCTTTTTATTCCATTGGTAAACTGTTTTTGATATCACTGTTATTGGGCTATTGTTGATACCAATTTTTACGTAGTTTAATAGATAAAATAACCTTCCATCATCGCAAAATAATTATTAAATGGAGTGAAAGGGTACGTGAAACTATAAATTGAATTTCTTCTACGACGACCTACCATCAGCCTAAAACACTCTCCAAAGAGTTTTAACGCATATCAATTTGTGTAAAAGTGTATATGGTGGGCTATTGGTATACCGGCCATAGAAATTCACATGCCACAACAGTGCAAGCTTTTTGGAATGAGTGAGAGTGCAGGAAAATTCGTTATATGTCACTTGAGGCAAATAAAATTTGCTTCTCCTTTCACTCCTCTCTGCGATCCTTCACTTCCATATGACTTGTATTTTGCACATGATTGCTGAAAACTGGTAACACACGAAGGTAGAGTTTTTCTATCCAGTTTCGCAGTGTCAGGGTATTTTATTGTTTTCGACGCGACGTGTCATATCGTGGTTCGTTTCCTCATTTCATTTCGTCCCTTTGCTCTTTCAGCCTCGCTAAATACGAAGCATGAATTCACGAATATAAATTGACTTCGGCAGAGGTTCAACAGAATCGATTTAAACATTTTTTTTTCTCGAATTTCATTCAAATTGTCACCGCAATTCATTTTTGCTCTTGACGTTTGTTCAGAAATTTAATTTTAACGCGCGCACGAGAATGAGATGACAAATGAACGTGTCCTTTTCATTTTTCACTGAACACGTAGCAACCTCAGCCCCGAAGGCTATAATTATATTGGCCAGGGTTGTTCTCAATTGCTCCAAGCCCCGGAGAGTACAAGCTCTGCAATCCAAATAAATATATACATATGGACTCAGGTACAAAGTGTACCAAGTCTCCAGCGAGTTGGTAGAAGAGAAATTGTTAGTTTGTCGCTGAGTTGTTATATGAATCCTTTATAAAATTACCAGAGCTAGCTCAAGACCCTCTGCACTCGAAGCTTTGGTTAATTAAATGTTCAATTCATCTTTTGCATTTTTCAATCTTTATCCTTCGAGTCGGTGAGAGAAAAAATTTTTTTTCATGTTACTTTAAACTTGCAGTGGATGAAAATCCTTTTTTCCTACTAATAATTCAAAAACGTCATGTTTCCCTTTGCTGATGATTAATTCGTGATTACCCTGGCCGATCGATCAGATTCGACCCACATTTACAGCCAGTGTATTTGGTCGAAAACCGATGACATTGCATTTTTAATAGTATTGGCCAATATTGATTGGTTGAGATTGACTCGAAATACAAAATATAGTTACAGTGGAATATAGAGCACTTGAAACATACGTTAGAGTCTGATGTAATTAGATTTTTTGTTTTTTTTTGTGTTACTGTTGAAACTGAACTAGAAATAGGATCACTTCAATTCTTTATCTTCCTAATACCAAGTACCTTAAAACACATTTTATGCTTTTTTGTGGTTTGACATTTGACAACTCTTTGATTAGTTTTTTTATGAGCTTTGACAGTTGACAGTTGTCAATAGCTTTTAGAGAATAATGATATTCAAATGTTCTGTATTTCTGGCATATAGTACCAGAAATGTATATGGGTAGTACTGTCCTATCGTATCATAAAAATTCTGTTGAGGAGGTTTGTCTGTCGTAGTCAAATTCAAAAGTTTCTTCTGTTTTTATGGCGTTTTTCTGACATTCAAATAGATTTGCGAGTTTAAGTTTGAGAAAAGTTGTTGCAAATTTATTAAGAAAAAATATACTTCCATTTCAAGGTCATCCAAAGTCAAAAATACTTGGTATACTTGTGTTGCAGCTCAACATTTTTAGGATTGTATAGAGTTGGAAAAATTTTCGCGCATGAGTTTCTTTTCCGCAAGTAAATTATTTTTCGTTAAATAATAAAAATAATCAAGTATTTTCCATCACCCTTCATTCCATTCGAAATTTCTCGTAAATAATAATGTAATTAAGGTAAACGTCCAAATAGTTGGACAGCTAAGGGTTTTCTCATTTTATCTTTTTTTTTTAAATCTCAAAACTCATTTTATGTATTAATTTTAAACAATATTTCTAGTAAATGGCGAAAATTGTCCAAATATTGGGACATGTTCAACTATTGGGACGTTAACCTTACATATTTTCCACTGTCCAAATTTCTCATAATCCAGAACGTTTATGAAAAATTTTCTGATTCCCTTGTTCCTGTTTTCCTTTGTTTTTTTTATGACTCTCTAGCAATAGTCTTCGTCTGCCCTTCTTTCTCTTTTTCTCTCCCTCTCCCTCGATAATTATTTTCTGTACTGTACATTGTACTCGCGAGATTATTTCTCCAGTGCAAATACATGTATCTATCTCTTTCTCTTATTTTCTCTTCCACCATTCCTTTGTAATGTATATGCTCTTTATATTAACTGACCCTTTTCCTATCATCCTAAACTTCAAATCAAAAATATAGATTTTCCACCTACACATTTTCTCAAAAATTTTTCACACCTCTCGACAAAACTTGGCTTCTCCTTCCCGCAAAGGCATAAAAAAACATGTACTCCGAAATGTTCGAGGTTCTTTTTTCCTTTTTGAGCTTTGTCGCCTTTTCGCTCTGTTTCAATTTTCACCTCTTCTCTCATTGTTTGCATTTTTATCTCTAAAAATTATTACTTCGAAACTAATAATTTCCGATACTAACTAATCAAACTAACAAATAAGTTCGATTTGTTATTAATAAAATGTCAAATAAACGCATATTTGTAACAAAATTTAAGTTGTGCAATTTCAATTAAAACAGTGATACGAGTGTTCGTAACAAATTAACATCAGACAACACATATCAGAAAATTTCACTTCTACCGCGCATAATTCTACACGCAATACTATAGTAATTTCTTCACTGAGAACAGATTTAGTTGAAAAATATTTAGTTGAAAATATTTCGTCGAAACAACACTTATTTATTTGAAATAATGAAACTTCAGTTAAATGAACCAAGAATTTAGTTCAATTTGCAAAATAATATCGTCGAAGGTATTGAAACAAATATTTTGTTGAATCAGCCAAATTTCGTTTCCAGTGTTCTTCCAGGTCATAAGCATGAACTGTGCATAAATAAACAAATAAACTTTGATCTTCTCTAACGATACAAGTCATTAAAAATATTTATCGGTGTGTTCATGGCGTAAGGGGGAAAGCTTGAGTTCATAATTTTGGCACATCGTTTCAGGAGTGCTTTTGAAGGTGATGAAATATCAATCGATTCATCGGGACCGGTACTGCATGAAATTTAAACCGCAGTTTAAACAATCGAAATCGTTGTAATCGTTGTTATTGGCTCGAAAGGGGCTACGGTAGGGAGTGAAATAATAACGAGGAAATCTGAAAGGCCCGGAGAGCGTCGAGCTCGAACATCATCGTAAATCCTGTTAAATATAGAGGTCCTTCGGCGCGTTAATAATAAGTGACGTGCAAGTTGTAAACGGTGGTTTATAGACGAAGGGAATTGGAGGTGGAATCCGTATTGATGACAGTGCGTTCATACAGCCGCATGGCGTAATAAGCTCATTGAGCCAGTGACTATTCGAGCAACGTGATTAATCGATTAATTCGTCATCGTATATACCGGACCGAGCTGAATTTCCAATACGCAGTTAACCACCCGATACTCGCGGACGTATATTTATTTGTCTCGGCGTGTTCGATACTCGCGCATCGAACACGAGCGAGATAAAAAATTGACAGGCGTCACTCATGAAAATTTACGTGAATTATTTAGCTTGGATATCTGATTAGTCATCGTCCACGATGCCTCGTCAAATTTATTAAAACGCGCTAAGAATAACATTTTTTTTATTCGATCAATATTTACATGCATTACAGGCAAACGAATGCATCAATCAATTCATTTTTTACTAATTTTGAAAAAAAAAGAATATTCCATTAATTATATAGCATGCGATAGATTAAAAAAAATTAATCAATATTTAGTCATTATTTATATTCATATGTAAAGCGTCGTATTTATTGTTGTTTTACATACCAGATGATTAAAAAAATAATAGTAAAAAAATAGAAAAAAAACTCATGTTGTTATTACATTGTATATTGTAATTTTTTAAATCTATATTAAAACATTTATTAGTGAATTTAAATAAATTTGGGAATAATGTTATGCTTTGCAAAAACATCCATAATTAGAAAAATAATGGAATCAAATACCAAACAAATTCCCTATTCTGCATAAGTAATCAAAAATTTTATAAAAAATAAAAATAGTGCTGATTATAAATAGAATATACGAATTGACAAAAAAAGTTTCGCGCTAAAACGAAACACCGATATCGATATACACTCTGTTACAAAAGACCAGTAATAGTAGAAAAAAAATAAATTCTCTGGACTAACAACGATTGAAAAACTTGAGGAAATAATAGTACAAGATTAACACGATACTAAGGAAACTTTTATGAATGTAAATATAAAAATATTATAGTATAAATACGATAATGTTAAGTATAAATTATGTCAAAATAAAAATGAAAACCTAAGCAACATGTAACAATATTAAGAAGCCAGAGTTGGAAAATCGAGATTAATATAGCTCTTTGGCAGCACAATTTTGGAAAAAAATGTTACATTTTTAAAAAATTTATAAAAAATGATTCAGTACTGTCAATAATATAGATTATTATTACTATTATTATATTATTTGAGAAAATCTATTATCTAATATTAGTTTTTCTCTGTTAGATACAGTTTAAATTGAAAAAAAAATATTGTGTTACTCGTTATAATATTTTTTGCGAATGTCATCGAGAGTACGTAATTCTTACTGGCGATGACAAATTACGTATGGAATTTCCATGTGTATCATGAATCGAGAATAAAAATGACTGATACTTTATGCGAATATCGAGCGATGTAAAATTCATGTGATTCGGCTTAAAAAATGACAACAAAGGAGAAAAAGATTGCTCGGTCGTTGCGTGAAATGTCGCCAGGTGGGAAGTGATAATGCGTTTCAATGCGCCTGAAGAATGCACAATTGTGCTAGAGGAAACGCGGTGAGATAAGCTTTGGAATGTCGAAGAAAAAAATGTTCAAGGTCAGGAAAGATGGTCGCAGATTTATTCACTCAATGTCCGGAGGAATTTGTCTAGTCAGTATATGAGATTTAGCTACATACAGACCGATGAATCGTTCGATCAGACCTTGGCTCGAAACTGTACCAATGCTTTCGTATTTAGGTCGTAAATAAGGCTTTTTATGTATACATTAATATGGCTGTACCAATCTGTGCTCAATGACTCAAGATTCTCATGCAGTCTTGTCATATTTGATTTTTTTTTCGTGAGCTTTGCATCAATTTAGCTTGAAGTTTAACCTTGTATTAAAACCATTTATTTCGAAACAATTTTTTATCTTAAAATAATTTTTTTTTCTTAAAATTAGCATAAATTAAACTAATGTCTGTTACCAATGTCGACAATTCACTTGATAGTGATTCAAACCCACGAAATGAATCATTCGTTCTTTTTTTTATCACTTGCATCGCGATTTTCTCGTCAATTTCAGGACTTAATAATCGTAGACCGTTTGAAATGTAGAAAGAGACAGAATGTAAGAATAAATCTGGGACGATGTGAATCTTCACGGAAAATTTAATCGTCATAGATCGACAAGTAGAATTTTTCAATTCCTTTTTTTTTGTGCAAACACAGAGACGCGAGGGGGCACACCGACGCAAGCAAGTCAGTGTCGTTCCCCATGAGTTAGTTTCATCTAGCAAGACGCTGATCGCAATTAAAGCTGGATTTATTATCGTAATTGAAATCGAAGTGGGCCACGCGTCCATGCCTCGTTCGCGGACACACGTATCTGTGTGCGTCGACAGTTATACGCGTATACGCCCAAAGGTTTATCATGATCCTGGAGTCGAGAGGACATATCACCGAGATTCTCGTCCTCGGTGCACACTTCCCTGATTTCCACGAAATTAATATCGGGAGAGTCGAGCCTGCTGTACAGGGTGTCCCAGAATTCGCTGTTGTAACGATGACAGTTGAATTCTTGACAAAATTTCAAAATAAAAAGTCCCGAGGCGTTTTTTGATTCGAGGCATCAGTAAGGAGTTATTGAGAATTTAGCAAAAACCAATTAAACGCGTCGCTTTAATTACTCGTAAATTGTCGAGATTTTCTCTAATAAAAAAACACTCAAAAGATTTTTGACTCGTAAATTGGTACAGTTTTTGTGGTTTCTGTAAAATTAATATCATAATAGTTGATCTAATCTAAACGGAGAGAATTTAATATTAATTTTTGTGGTGAATTTTACGTTAAATTTACCGTGATATATTTCAATGCGGTGACAAGTGAGGAAAACATAATAATTTGTATGCGATAAGTTTTTTTAAACTCACGTTACAGAAAAATTCAAGTACGTAACTGAAATTTTAATAATTTTAATCAAAGGCGCAGGACAATTTTTATTTAACACTTATTAAATTTTATAATAAATCTTAAACTAAATTATTGAAAAGGGAATACTTTTTTAAAGACATTTTTGAAATGCATAAAATAATAAAATGAAAAATTTCGGTTATATTATATATTTGTAAAATTTAAGTTTTGCATATTTTATTACACATCAAAATTTACTAGGAAATCTGGTAAAATTTTCTACCTGAAGAAGAATTTTTTTATTTTCGTGAAAATCTCTGTTGTACTCGGTAATAATAAGCAAATTTTCAGGGTTGTCATCTGGTTACCGTTACTGCACGGTAATTTTTAATATTTAATTTTGCAATGAATAAAATTGGATTCTTGATAAAATTTCAAGATAAAAAGTCCCGAACCGTTTTTAGATTTGACACATCGGTAACGACTTATTGAGAATCTGACATAAACCAAAGAAACGCGTTTACGTGGTGCTTGCTGATTGGCTACACTTGAATTTCTCGTAAATCTTCAAAATTTGTTTCGATAAAGAAAAACGCTGAAAAACCTTTTGACTTCAAGTTTATTACAGTTCTGTGATATCTACAAAATTTTTATCATGAAAGTTGATCAAATCTGCTCTACAGGGTGTCCCAGAATTATATATTGCATCGAATAAAATTGGATTCTCCGATAAAACTTAAGAGCGAAAGGTTCCAAAATGAACTCGGTTTAAGAATTTTCTTGAATATAAAACGCTAAATTATACGTTTCGTTTCAGAATAATTTATCCAATTTATCTTTTTGTGATTAGAATTTACTTCTGGCACACCCCGTACATTCATTTACATCTATCTCAATCTGCCGATTTACTTTTTTTACATTTTTCGCCGAGTGCAAAGGATAAGAAGCGCTTTGATCGTTTAATTATTATTATTTAATCTTTCGAAGAAAAAAACTCGCTAGAGCGCTGCTTTTTATCAAATAGATGAATAATCATACGCACCGAAGGATTGCGGAGCAGAAACTCGATCAATGACGAAACGTTTTTTCAGGTTGAGAAAGAACGCGATAAGTAAACTTTCGGTCAAAACGCCGTTTCGATACGTCGACACGTTGCAGCTACAATCTTTTTCTCGTTTGAACGCTTCAAAGGGGAGTCGCGATCGTTGAAAGCGTCTTAGGTATTTCTCGCGAATTGCGAAAACACGGAATCAAAGTCGTGCGAAGAATTTGCAACTGTATACATTCTCGATATTCAGGATAAAATGGCACTCTAGATCTCGATTCAGTTCGTCGTGTTTCGATATCACTTTCTCGTAAATATTCACGAAGATCGTTGTAAAAAAATGCAAAGATTTTCGCAAAAAATTATTGATGAAAAATTTTATTTAGTCATTTGTTTATAAAAAGTTGCTCCGGAAAAATTCTTTGATGAATACTTTGTTGAGACATTTTGCTTATAAAAAGTTGCTCCTAAAAAATTCTTTGATGAACACTTCGTTGAAACATTTGTTTATAAAAAGTTGCTACTGAAATATTTTTTGATGAATATAAAATTAAATGCATAATACTGAGAAAATGTAAGTGAAGTAAATATGATGAAAAGTATAAAAAGAAAAGTATATCTTCTGCACTATGAAAAGACCTATCTCTTTTAACCATCAGCGTAACTTTTCCAGTTATATCTCCAGGAAGCGAAACGATTCTGATGCATCTGGGAGTTTGGTGTCGTCAATACGAGACAAACTTTGTGCGAATAAGTTGCACGAATGTTTCTTGTCTGCATTTGCGAATTCGAGACGCCAGTGTCTCTTCACGATGAACTATACGGAGACTGCTATTATTTTGGAGTATACTAAGTTTTTCATCGAGTGCACAGCAATAAAGTAAATTATGGGGGTAGGCCACTCTAAAATTTTCGAAAACTCAATTTTTTTTTAAATGGTCCCCTAGGATTTAAAAAATGATGTATCGTAAGATTATGGCCGGGAAAAAGTCTACTCAAAACTTCAAACGCGCTAATCCCAAAACTGCATTTTTTAAGTTGGCTGGAAACATGACTTAGATAATTTTCTACCGATTCACTTGAAATTTGGAATATATCTTGAAAAATACATTTTCTATGGAAGTACATAGGATTTTTTTTATATTGCTTATAAAAAGAGTTGTACAAAATTTCAAGAAGTTTCACTCACAGGAAGTCGAGATATTTAGAGTTAAAGATCGAAATATTTAACATGTGCTCTAATGGAACGGTGAAGAAAATTGTGATTTTCGCCAATAAATATCTCGTAAACGTATGAGTGAATCGGTTTGAAATTTTGTAGAAAGATGTATGGACATACAAGTAAAAGTATACCAAATTTTAGCTCGATTACGCGGTAACGATTTTTCTGTAATACTACTTTAAGCTTAAGGATGTCTTCCAAGTCAAGTTGAATACTTTTTACAATTTTTTTTTAAACATACTAAAATATTAAAATAAAGGGTCAAATTTTTAGGAATTAAGAATTATCGTGGTGATCCAAAAAGTATATTTAGTAACGTTAAAACTTTTATTAAAGTTGTTATTTTGATTAAGGTTAGAAAACCTGTCAATGCTTGGTATATTATTATATAGATCTCTGGCTAACGTTTTATAGTAATTTATTGTTAATAATTAATACAAAAGGCCCTCAAGTTTTTCTTTTTCTACAGTTTTTAAAATGTTTGATGAATATAATACAGTTCACTACCCCAATAAGAACGATTCAATAAGAACGCTTCCCCGTTTTTTCGCTCGAGCGCTTCCCCCACTCTGACTCGAGTTCCGAGCTCGAGTAGTTTCGCATCTGTCAATCCCAATAAGAACAGATGCCGACGAGACCTCAAAGATCAAAATGAGACGAATATCAAGAAGCACACTTTATTCTTTTTTTTTTATATTTTCATATAAAATGCTCGTAAATTCCGTTA
>JAPYYW010002434.1:0-20369 GCA_030522545.1 Cremastinae sp. A BG-2022a | reverse complement strand
CGAGCTCGGAACTCGAGTCAGAGTGGGGGAAGCGCTCGAGCGAAAAAGCGGGGAAGCGTTCTTATTGAATCGTTCTTATTGGGGTAGTGAACTGTATGTATATGAAAAACAAACATTAGGATAGGACTATAAATTTTTACAATTTTAACATCGCTGCTTATTAGGAAAAATTTATATTTTTACTCTGAATAGAAATATAAAACGGTTATAGTATTGTCAAATTTACTAAATCTATTTGATTTACGATTTTGATAATAAATTAAAGATTTAAAAACGTTTTAATTAGGTTTGTTTTTTCATTTTTGATCGTTTTAAATGATAATAATTGTAAAAATTGTTTTTATAACGTGTGACGTGTGCTGTAACTGTTAAAGTTAATATGTAAAGTTTAAATTTCGCCACTTTTGTCAAAAACTATTTCACCAATTCCAATTTTTGTAATAAATGTAGAAAACACCACTAGATCAATTTTATATAATTTCAGTTAAGAAATTTGCAAAGGAAATTTCTTTTAATTTCATTTCTTCCTCCTTTTTAAATTGAAAATACAATTTTTTTATGTTCTTTCTATGCTAGTAGGTTGGTTAACATTGCATTGCGTTCTTCCCCTTATCTTCGACACAACTTTATCAATGAATGTTATTTGTCAAGTTAACAAATTCTAAATTATATTAATAGAAAATGAACGAAATTTTTTTTCACTTTTTCATACTTTTTTGAAAAAAAAATACGATCCCAGTTATTTCAATTGTAGTTACATAATCAAAAGAAGTGATGAGGATCACAGAGAGATCTAAATAAAGGTAAAGAGAAAAGTTGAGCTTATAGAATATGTGGAAATTGTAATCTAATTATTTCAACACAAATAGAATAGTAATAATTAAAAGTTAATCACTAAACCATCAGAGAAAATAATTAAAATAATTAAATTACAACCAACTAAATACATTTGAAAAACTTCGACAAATCTTTATTTCAGTGCACGCAAAAGTGTAAACTGGTGCGTACATTTAAATTCGAAACTTTGAATTTACAAATTCAAATAATGTACTATATAAATAGGACATTTTTTAAAATGTGTTCTGTCGATCCTCGTGTAAAAAATCATTACCAGATATGTTTATGCATGGCTGAAAAATATTATTTTTGAAAATAGGCATGAAAAATCATTTGAAAAACATTTTATTTTATAAATTGGAAATGATGAAAACGCATGAAATGGCCGATGACCATTTTCTGGAGACAGAATAACCTTTTCCCCCGCCCCTTGCTCCATTTCTCTTAAATTTGAATGTAACTTTCGCCTGGGACTATTCTCGAACTTATTTTGTTCAGTTTCTCCCACACTTGGAAATGACCCATGTACGGAACATCAACCCTTCTCGTTTGATCCAACAACGAGGATCGAGGGAACCGGCGACATTGGACTACGTCAGCGGCAGCAGCCATCATACCAATTCCCTCTCTCCCTCCTTCTCTCTTCCCCCCTACACACGTATACTTCTTCTTACATCAACACATACACCGGCGTAGACAATTTCCACAGATTCCGAAAACAACTCGAGACGGGGTTTTCGACTCGACCGAAACGTTTTTCCAAAATTGCGTCCCCCCCCCGCCCCACCTCCTGGATGCCATTTTTTTCCAAGAAACTCAGGGACGCACCGATCGAAAGTCCTCTTCTATATATCTATGAAAAAATAGTCCCGAAAAGTCGGGATAAATAATAATGAAAATAAAAATAAAACGTGAAAAAAATTCCTTACTATTTAATTCTCGGAAAAATTCTTTTTGAAACAATATTTTAAAAAAATGTAAACAATACATTATACATGAATAAATGTTCATTTTTCGCTTGATCAATTAAAAAAAGTATCAAGAAAGTTGATAAAAAGAAATCATTTCGGTATTTCACTAGTATTTGATGGAAAATTTTTTGTAATGTGATGTAAATGGACAAAAAACCAGAATTATATAAGTTTTTTTAATTTTAGTTTAGATACTGCATGGGATAAATTTCGAATGCAAATTGAATATAAATATCAATCGTTTAGCCAAAAAGTTAGCAGTTTCTTGAAATTCTTTTATATTTGCTACTTTTTTAAACATAAATAATTTATAGTAAAATATATTACACGTTTGTGATAAATAATATTAGCAGCGTCCAAATTATTTTCCAGTTTTTACATGGAAGTTTAAATACTTTTGTGGACATTCTTTAAAACTAATTTAATATTCGTACGTCTTTATTAAGGATAAAAACCCATGAGATCGCATTAAACTTATATAAAGGAACGTTTAGTCCCTTTCACCATTAAGGAAAATTTCCTTCAAAAGCTTTTCAAACTGTTCAAAGTTTTATTGATCTTTTGTCCAATATTTCTCGTGCACTTTCCCTTTGGTTTTTCCCATCCATAAAATTAATAAATTCTCAAATATATTCCATATTACCTGTTAATCCTAGCGTTTATGCTCGTATTTTCTTTCCCATTTCTTTTGGAGTCGTAAATGGCAGGGTTATAGCGTCGCGACAAGCGTCGGCGGTCAGCCTGGTCGCCAACACCCTTATTCGTTCTTTTATCCTTTTCCCCCCGATTATCCTATACACTCTGAATTAACATGAACTTACTTCTTCCATTTATTTCCCTTTTGCCCAAATATTTCCGTTGATTTTCCGAAAAATTCGACAAGAATTCTCGCTTGGATATCTACACACCTATATATACATATATTATATATACCAAATTCATAAACGAAGTAAGAAAAGCCATATAATGTGTACGAGCTTCATATATGTATTATACCAATTTATTTTATATGAACAATTCGCCATCGTCATGAACAATTTGAATTCGTCATCAAGAATTCGCTAAAAATAATGAATATTTAATCATGTACATATTATATATATCAAATTCATAAACGAAGTAAGAAGTATAAGAGCTTCATTTATATATTATACCAATTTATTTAATATAAATAATTCGCCATCATCATGAACAATTTAAATACGTCATCAAGAATTCGCTAGAAATAAAGAATATTTAAAATTTCATTCAAAATTAAAAATCTGTCACACGACGAACCTGTCACAAGTAAAATTAAAAATGTTGTTTTCAAAATCGAAAATGATGTAAAATTTTGCACAATTTAACATGGAAATTTCACGATGATTAAGATACTTCTCATCAATGATATTAATTATTAAAAATGGCTATTTTCTATATCCCCTCATATAAGAGTACGTATTTTAAATATGTACGCAATTTCGTACAATAAATATATAAACAACCAGCTTCCTAATTTAAGTGAACTGATGTTTGTATGTATAAGTTTCATCTAATTTTTAAAAAATTCCATAATTTTCTTGTTCAATCACATAGAGAGTAAACCTGTCATTGGATGACCTTGAACTTCAAATATGTTTTTTTTAGTTAAATTACAGTAACTTTTCTTAATAAATTTTTATTCGCGAACGACCTTGTATGAGACAAAATGTTGATAAATTTTTTATTTGTTGCTTTACGACCCAATACGCTTAATTGTTCAAATGGTTATTTTTTGTACCTGTTCGTAAAGGCATGTATCAAAGTATTTATAATTTTTTACATAACTTATAATATACGTTTATTACGTGAAATCTTGTATTGATCTTTGTAAATAATTAAAAAAGGTTCATCTAATTTTTTATAAATATTTTAGAAATTTTTTGTACGGTTATACAAAGACTAGACCTGACAATGAATCTTGAATTTCAAGTATGTTTTTCTTTAGTGAATTTGCGACAACTTTTCTTAATAAAAAATACTCTTAAACGACTTTCTATGGGAGAAAAATGTTGCCAAACTTTTAACTTTGTACTTTACTTTATAATATCCTTGAAGGATATTATAAAACCATAATTTTCCTACTTTTGTGAGTAAAGAGGGGTAGAGCATATATAATTTAAAAAAACACTTTTCTGAAGTGGTTAAATAAAAAAATGACTATCTGTTGATTTATATGCTTTAAATAAAAACAAATTTTGAATTGAATGGAAAATAAAAATGTAATTAAAATAAATTCCAAGAAACACCCTGCTAATTACAACTTAAATTAAATGAAGTATAAAATAATAAACAAAATAAAATTTATTTCATAAAAATTCAATGTGAATAACTTTAAAAAATTTATTTTATGATAAAATTCTGAATGTTATTATGTTGAGGGACACAAAAATGTTCTTGATTTTCTTAAATGGTGCCCTTGAAACCAGCAACCATTTATCTTCTCCCTTTCTCTCTTCCTCTTTACAGCCGGTGGTACCCCTACCCCGAATTTTTGTTCCACACAACGCTTCGTGCGAGTAGGATGGGGCAGGAATTCTCGCTGATGGCGGCACGTGCCTCGACAACGACGTAAATTCTCGGGGTGCGTGGCCGCATTTTTGATTTTGTACAACGACTCCATTTCGCTCAACTTTCTGACGCAAACTTTTTTTGCCAATCATTATTATTATGTTTGATTCCACGTGGATAAAAAATCATGTAAAATTCATTTCAATCAGTGAAAACATATATTTTTGCTATATCTTCAAAACACATATTGGAAAAACCCGAAAAATAAAAAGAGCCTGGGAAATTTCTTTTGGGAAATTGAAATTAGGAGAAGATTATATCAGTGATTATTTTTCGTAAAATTTTATGAATTTTGTGTCACGAGTTTTCGATTTATTTTATGAATTGAAAATATCGTGATTGAAAATCGTACATATCCCATATGAATAGAAATTTTAGAATTATATGTAAATAACGAAACTTTAAACATAAATAAGTATTCGAGTGAATATTCGAAAGAATTCACCTTTCTAGATATAAATCCGTATAACCCCCATAAAATATTATGAGTTTTTTTTTGTAAAAAATTTGAAATGGCACAAAATCATGTCATTTAATCATTTTATAATTTAAGAAAATTTTTATTTACTAAAAAAAGGCTCTATAGCATTATTATCACGTACAATACCATAATTTTTTAAAATAGACGAATATTGAGGTGAGTTATTTTTTAATATACTAAATGAATGCAAAATTACTATAAAGTACATTTTTTCGCTGTATTAATTAGCTGAAATATTTACATTATATTAATTTTATACATCAGAATTACATATGAAAAAGTGAATTTTTACGTAATTTCAACTTTAATCTTGTATAACTTTTGAAGGAGTTAATTTATCGAAAAATTACAAAAGACCTTTTTTGTAGAGCGTCAAACTTTCTACAAAAATATGTAAGGGCATATATGTGAACTACTCCGTCATCGAGTTACAAAATTTCGAATAAAAAAGAAACATTTTTCCAATATTATTTAAATGACAAAAAAAAATTGAAAATCGCCACCTCTAAAAAATTTTTTAAGTGCTGAAATTCCCTCACTGTAATTAATTTTTGTGAAAAACTTGAAAACCGTTTGAGATAAAGATCTGAAAATTAGTATGAATTATTTTTATTCGATATACCAAAACGATCCTCCAAGTGCGAGTCGAAAAGGCGGCAAGGGCAAATTTGGCATACAAGCCCTTTGAAATAAAAATTTCAATTATGCTCGTGTGTTACGCTTGTATATACCATTACTCCCAATTCCCATCGAACCCCGATACAATATACAATACAATATACACCCGGATCGATTAAAATAATAACATTATGTAAATAAACAAATTCAGAAAATCTGAATTCGACGCATATGCGTGACGTCGAAATTAAACGGGGTGCACAAGGAGTGAATCGTGCATCAATTATTATATACATGGTCGAATTTTAATTCAAGCGGAGCTTGCAGGTAGCGTTCGGGTCGTATATACGCATGCCCCTGAAAGTGAGCTGACGTCGGTGAGTCGTTACAGAGGGGAGGCAAGAGGGGATCGCTCGGAAGGGTGGATGAACGCAAGAGGCGAGGCGCCTGCGTAAAAGCTTCCCGGAAAGCATGAATGGAGCGAGCTTTCGTCGCGAAACAGTTCTACCCCGAGAGAGTTGCCCGTGCCGTAGGGCGAGGGGAGGGAGGAGGTGAGCCAAGGGGAAAACTTCATGGCCGTTCAATGCCAGCGAGCCGGTCGTCGGTTCTCGCCCGGCTCTCTGAGTCACTCCGGCCGGTGCCGGGCGCGCACCGTATAGGTGATTAAACCTATCGGTGGATACCGCAAGCTCGCTGTATATATACATGCGACAATAACCCCCTGGCCAAGGAGAAAGGTTAAAAGGCAATTAGCCCTCGTTATCCTTAAGGTAGTTCTCGTAAAAAATGAATTTCGACAAATTTTCTTTTAAATTTGGACAAATCTTCTTGAATGTCATCTGAATATGCGTAATCCAAATTTAAAAAGGTTTTATCACGTAAAAGTCAAGATATTTATTGGTAAAAATCATGATTTTTCGTGCTCTCCCATAAGAGCACGTGTTTGATGTTACGATTTTCAACCTTCAATATTTTCACTTCTAGATGGTGAAACTTCTTGAAATTTTGCACAGATTTTTATATAATATCAAAGAAACTTTATTTAGTTTTTCAAAAAAATTAGACATACAAATTGTTTCAAAATTGTTGTTCTTTAGTCAATTTGCAACAACTTTTCTTAATTAACTTATTCTCGCAAATTACCTTGAACGTCAAAAAAACCGAGATGAATATTTTTTATTTGACTGTACCAATAAGAGAACTTACTTTAAGAATCTACTTTAAGGATGTTGTGTTCAACGGAAATGATGGAAATTTTTTAAAAATTATTTATAATATTGAGCAACATTTCTAAAAGGATGTGTAAAAATTTAACGACGATTAGGAAGTTCCTCATTAAGATATTAATTGTTAAAAATAGCTATTTTTGTACCTTCCCATAAGAGCACGTGTTTGAAGTTGCTGTTTTGTGTAATAAATATCTCAGTAACGAGCTTCATAATTTAAATGAGATTATGATCTTTGTATGGCGTTAACCAACCTTCATGAAATTTTTCAAAAAAATTCCATCATTTTTTTGCAATCTCATAGAGGGTAGACTTGCCTTTAGATGAATTTGAATTTTAAATATGTTTTTCTTCAGTTGATTTTCAGCAACTTTTTAAAATAAATTTTTACTCTCAAATGACTTTGTATGGGGAAAAAACTTTGTCAAACTTTTGATTTTTTGTTCTACGGACACAACACCCTTAATTGCGACGACGCTAAATTGAAATCCAGATTACACAAGCTCTCTATTTATATTTAAAGCCGCTCTGTCCATTTGGCTAAAAATGTAAGGCGCAATTATTTGGCCAAAGCTGAATAAATTAGGCAACTTCGCCCCTTTTCAATCAATGAAATAATGACGATATTATATACGATTTTTATTATCCAGGTTGCACATTTCTTACGGGGTGATTTATTATTGCATGTACGAAGGTCGAACTCTTCAGCCAAAGATCGAATAATATACGAAAACATTTTGTTTTTATGTACAATTTTTTTTTTAATTGTGTAAATCTTTTTTGAAAGTGTTTAACAATATTCTAATGTTTGTCAAATTCGAAAAAGCGTCACTGAAAAGGAATAAATAAATAATCTCGATTCTTATCATGTCCTCGCGAAATAAGACGATATTTCATTAAATTATTTATATACGTTTTACAGCCAGAGAATTCCGAGACGTACGTATATATGTAGGATTAAAGTACGCTTAATATAGGGACCAAGCAAATGGAAAATACGTAAAAAAATGAGATACAGAAAAAAAAGTAATTCCAAGTCTCGTGTATACAGCAGTGAGTCGAATGTTGGTAAAATATTTGTCACTTTTATTCGAGATTACCAAGAATGAACGAAACAAAAATGATAAAAGTGTCGAAATTGACACACTGAAAATCAATTTAAAAAAATCTATAACAAAATGTTTGTTCCGATACGTTAAACGATATTTTTTGCAAATTGTACTAAATTCATTATTAATTAACTGAAGCTTAATTATTTCGAATGGAAAAGTGTTGTACCAACTGTACACTTTTTCAACTAATACATTATTATTATACATTGAGAAAAAAGTGTCGTTTAATTAACTAAACGCGTGGGCACGAATGGTGAACGAAATATCAAGTTCATTTCACATGAAAATTTTAAAATCCAACATATCATTTATTTCCGTGCTGAAAACAAAATGCATAGAATCAAAAATTTAGAATTATTTAGAAAAATGTAAAATTAAGTAAATGTCAAGTTAAATTTAGTTTGATCAGTTCAGTTAATTCAACCAAACTTGTTTCTCAGTGGGACTGCATGGAGCCTAATTATTCTGAATGAAAAAGTGTTGCCATAATTAAATGTTTTCAACTAAATTTATTTTTTAACTAACATAAACTGTTTTTCATCTAATTCTTTATTCGTCTAAATATTTTCGAACCGAGTCCATTGTCGGTGCAGGGAACTCTGCGTGTACGGTTGAAAGAATGATGAAAAAGAGAGAAAAAGGAAAGTAGAGAGAGAGATAGAGCTAGAAAGAGAGAGACGAAAATAATTTGAGCGCGCGCGTGTGAGTTTGGAAGCTGATGCTGCAAGCTCTTCGATCGTTAGGGAGCGCCGGGGCGCCGGCGTCAGCGTCAGAGCTTCGTTCATTCCCACCACTCTCTTTCATTTCTATATACGCGCACGGGGCGCTCCGAAATCCTCCGCTCGCTCTTTCTCCCCGTTCATTTCCCCCTTCGACTGTCACAAATCTCCCTGCTGAGCCCTTGCGCGCCCATGAGCGGCGTCGTCGTCGGTTTCTACCCCCTCCCTCCCTTCCTCCCACCGCAACTTCCCAACCCTCTCACCCACCAGGGAACTCCGCCGACCACCTTTTTCCGCGCACCCATCAGAGCGCGCCCACCTCGCCCAGGATTCTACGCGAGTTGACGTCAAAACGTTGCCCATTCATAAAGCTCGCCGCATCCCCCCTTCCTCGCCGCCTATATACCCCCTCGCTTCGCCACTCTACCCCCAGCTTTTATTATATGTTTATATATCGCTAC
Organism: Cremastinae sp. A BG-2022a; assembly: GCA_030522545.1. Taxonomy (NCBI): domain Eukaryota; kingdom Metazoa; phylum Arthropoda; class Insecta; order Hymenoptera; family Ichneumonidae; species Cremastinae sp. A BG-2022a. Next base: position 11,355 of record JAPYYW010002434.1, on the reverse strand, counting down.
GCATTTAATCACGAGAATTTCTTCTGCGATTTCGATCTGTCTTTTCTCCTTTCTCCTTCCCCCCCCCCCAACCCCTGACGATCTTCTCCCTTTTTCATACCCCGGAGCAACCGTTCGATTTTATAAATGACTCTTTTACTGCTGTTATTGTTCCAGAGCTTCTTGTCCTGACATTTTTCGGGATTCTTCGAACCTTTGGCTCTCGTCTGTCGCCTTTCTTTTTTTTTCATATATTTTGTTTATTTATATTTTATTATATTACTATAGCAGGTTATAGTAATTGAATATTATCATTAATTTTCAATATTTTTCATTACTAAATGAAGTTCGATATCAGTAATGCTTTATTTAAAAATATTATATTTTGCAAAAGAAAAAAAAATAAAAATAAATTGTTTTTGAAAAGTCAAAAAATTTCATAAAAATAAGGCTGGTACAATGAGGCTGAAATAAGGCTATAGAATTTTCGAGTTTTGTGAAAACAAACATTATGGAACTACATTTTTATCCTATAAAGAAGACATTTGTCAATTATTTTCAAATTTTCCGTTTCTGCTGCAATATCGGAATAAAAAAAAGTGTATATAATCGATAAACATTCTTCTTGTATTAAAGTGCAATGTTTCAGGTACAATTCGACATATCACAAGAGTTTAGGTATAGATTTTTTGGATAATGACGTACGTTTGAATAATGCTTAGGTTATCGGCTTCCTAAAAATAACAAAAAATTTTATAAAATAAAAGTGCGTTGGAATATAAAAAGTTTCAAAAAATCGTAATCGGACTAGTTAAGGATGTTGTGTTAAAAAACGAAAATGATCGAAACTGTTTGAAAATTGTGCACAATATTCAATAGCATTTTCAAAAGGTCGTGTAAAAATTTTACGACGATTACGAAGCGCCTAATTAAGATTAATATCTTAATAATAATTAATAATAATAATAAGAAATTAATAATAATAATAATAATTAATAACAATTAATATTGTTGAAAATGACTTATTTCTGTACCTTCTCATAAGTGTACGTATTTTAAGTTGCAATTTTGAACAATAGATATCTATAAGTAATAAGTTTCTTAGTTCAAGTGAAATAGTGCCCTAATTTTTGTATGAAATTACAGAAATTTCGTCTAATTTTTCAAACAAATATCATCAATTTTTTTGTGCAATCACATAGAGAGTAGACCTTGGATGACCTTGAATTTCAAATATGTTTTTCTCCAGTTGATTATACTTTCAAACGACTTCGTATGGGAGAAAAACGACGTCAAACTTTTGATTCTTCGCTCTACATACTCAACACCCTTAAATTCAAAAAAAAAAGTATAAAATATGCAAAAGAAGAACGAAGCTGATGAGGATCCAGTCGGAGACGCGTCCGGGTCACGACGTTGTTGCTTTGACATTTGGAGAGGAGCGGCAATTTCGAAAAACGCCGCGACGAAACGAGTGAAAATAAGGAGAAATAAAGGCGTACGGAAAATTTTTGGGAAAAGAGCGAAGCGAAGCGGTATATAGATCGACAGAAATTGAAAAGCTGTCGTTGATGATGGTTTTACGAAGGATTCGCTGAGACAGGAATATATGAATCGAGGGGGAGCGTGCGATTTGTACGTAGCGATTCCAGACGCGGAATCTATTTTGCCGGGAGAGGGATGATGGGAGGTGGGGTGGCGGCGGTTCTCGCGTGTGCAAGGTGGGCACGAATAGCCGCGAGGTCGCAGCAGGGGGGAGATGAATGTGGGGGATGAGGGGGAGAAGAGAGAGAGAAAAGCCAGGAATGGGACGTCGATGAACGAAACGTTGCCCCTTTTCTCGTTCCTTCTTCTTGTTCTTTTTTCTTTTTTGTTTTCGTCGTCTTTTTTTTTGGGTTCGCTTTCGCCCGGCGGATGAGCAAGACTGAACGCGCACGAGTCGCTTCCCCGCCGGCGCGGGGTATACACTCCCTTCATCCCTCCGGGAGCGCCGCTCATGCTGCTCGAGCGCTCGGTCGTCGCGTGGGCGCTTTCAAGGTCAGTTCAAGAGCACCCATCTACGTAGTACGACGCCTCCGTCGGGACGCCCACCGATAAAACGTAGGCGGTATACATACGGGACCGGCTTTCTACAACCCCGCCGCTGATGCCGATATCGGCTATCCCGCGCACAGTCAAGTATACACATTTTCACCCTCCCCGAACACAGTTTATGTGTGTGTGTATATACTTGTACGCTTCGTTCCGTCACCAATCGACCATCCTCAACTTTTTTCCTTACTTCGCTCATTTTTCATCTTTCTCGCAACGCTCGTTACATCCCCCGACGCGCATCATCCTCATATGCGCGGAAATACAGTCATTTGTGTGTAAATATTAAATGTGGAAAATTGAGAAAAAAAAACTTATTTCCATTTTTCAACTTTCTTTCAGTTTACGAATTAAGGTTAATGTCCCAATAGTTGGACAGTTAAGGATTTTCATACTTTATTTTTATTTTAAGAAGATATAAACAAAAAAAAATCTGCTTCAAATTCACATCTTGATTACTTTCTGATATTTTAGTCATCCAAAATTCATTTTATGTGTTAATTTTGGATAATATATTTAGTAAATAGATACTTGAACATTTGAATAAGTAGAATGTCTCAATAGTTTGACAGAAAATCGACCCGGTCTTTAACGCTGGGCGAGTTTGTTCCAGTAAATTAACGTTGTGAAAAATAAACTTCATTGAATATGAAAAATAATCAATACGATTTTATAGAGAAAAAAATAATTCAAATGTTATGTAAATATAAAAATAATATAGGAAAAATTGTCCAACTATTGGGACATGTCCATCTATTGGGACATTTACCTTATACTGTATTTTTAGTGAAATTATTTTCAAGTTAATCTGACGAAAATTAATATTAATGTTCCTTGATGGCATATTAAAATACGTTTAAAATTAAAGCAAGATTTATCGTACAGATGTCGAGATATTCATTGTGCAAAATAATAACTTTTAACACGGGGTTTTATGAGAAGTCACAAAAAAATTCCATTTTCAAAGATAAATATCTCGATTTGCAGACGGTAAAAGTTATTGAAAATTCGACACAAGTTATAGGTATCACATTAATCTCAATGTGTGCCAAACTTCAGCGAAAAAAGTTGAAAAATAATTTTCACGTGAGAAACGATAATACCTCCTTAAAGTAGAAGTATTCGAGAAAGTTGAGAAATTTTTTCAGATTTTTTCATTGCAAATTACGTGTTTTAGCATGCCTTGGATCTTCAGAGATCCACGATAAACTTACAAGGGGTCGAAAAACACGATAAAGTGATCGAGTTAAGGATTTATGATCGATATTTTTAAAAATATATGAGACTTTGATTAAGTTTTGGTATTTTTGTTCCTATATCAAAAAATCGTTTTTTTAGGATTTTGTTTAAAGTTTGCAAAAACCTTCTTTGATACGATTGTATTGTAATTTTGAAAAGGTTTCACTATACGTAAAACTCAAGATATCTATATTGTCAAATATCACTATTTTCTACAGCCTCCCATAAGAGCACGAATTAAATATTGCGATCTTTAACTCTAAATATCTTGACTTTTAGGTAGTGAAATTTCTTGAAATTTTGCACAGCTCTGTGAACTAAATTTAAAAAGTTAACTTTAGTTTTAAAAAAAAATCTAAGATTTTGATTTTCTTAATTTTCATACATATACGTGACAAATATAGGTTAGATGACCTTGAACTTTGAGTATGTTGTTCTTGAAACAATTTGCAACAACTTTTCTTAATAAACAAAAGCTCAAAAACCACATGGTATCGAGATAAATTAAGATACAAATTTTTGATTTGACTATGTACCGATAGAATTGCCTTAAGGTAGAAGTTGCGAGAAAATCGTTTTACAGAATTTCTTAAAATTTTGCATAAACTTTCTTTGATGTCATGTTGAAATGTGTGTCAAATTTGATGAAGCTTTACCATTAACTAATACTTTTTCTTTAAACATTTTCTGCTACGATTGAAATGTACCGAACAGCTCCAGACTATATATATATTTATGAAACCATTAAAACGAGTATTTTTGTTTTTAATGAATTTTTCAACTTTTTTTTCTATTTCCATCCCCTTTGCATTTTTAAACTGTCATTGAATCGTTTCCCCAAGTACGAACATTTTTTTACGATTTTTTTGTGGTTCAATTTTTCTCGCTATATTTAAATGATAAACATGATTTAAAAAAAACGTTACGTTTAGAAATGTATCATGCGTTTATTTAATCTGCAAAATATTAATTTCACGTCTTTTATTAATTCATAAAATTTATTTGGATCAAGATTGAAGAGTATATAGTTTTAAATAACGTTGAAGTTGATTTTTATTAAATAATGGAATTTTCACAGAGCCTATACGAGAAAAACGTTAAAAAAATAACTCAGAAAATGTAACATTGATAACGCGGGCTAAGAGTCGGGCGGGTAAATTCGACCTTTCATATTCCGTATATAGAAAGTATCCAAGAACCTAAAGGTTTTTCTTCCATTCATGATTATTTGATTAAAATTTAAAAAAAGCACTGACTCGTATTTTGAGATTCACAATTTCGTTCGGGTCTGAGAGGAAAAAACAAAGAGAAGAATCATTTGACTCTTGGTGGATGAAAAATTGTCCTCGTGTGCGGAACAAAATATAGATTTGGAAGGACATTTTTTGCTATGGACGATAGAGAGCGAAGGAAGGCGAGTGAACAAAATTTTCCCATTCTCTCGTGCAGCAAGATAATGTACAATTTTTTCGTGACCATACAAAAAAGGTTATTCGGTTTTTATTTTATTCTCTGTGAAGTCTCGACGCATCCAGCATTGATGTGTGCAGAAAGCTCGGCGTGGATTACAGGGTTTCCCGTTCCGCCTCGCTTTCAATCCTTTTGTGACCATTCGGGTAATTGTCTCGCAGGTAGACGAAAACATTTTTCGAAGAAAAAAATTCACATACTTTCAATCTTGTTTACTACTTCTCGTTTTAAAAATTAAATTTCGTTTTTCATTGTAACATTCTTCAATGTTCTTTCAATATATATATAGTTAGATTAATAAAAATATGATGGACTATTCAACGAAAATATTTTTCGAAAAAAAAGTTCAAATGCTTTCAATCTCGTATTTTGTTTATTTATGGCAACATTCTTCAATGTTCGTTCAATATATGGTTAAATTAATTAAAATATGACGACTATTTAACGAAAATATCGTTGGAAGAAAAAAATTAAAATACTTTAGATTTCGTATTTCATTCTTTTGTTGCAACACTCTTTAATGTTCGTTTAATGTATAGTTAAATTAATGAAAATAAGACGATTATTTAACAAAAAATATATTTTCAAGGTTGATTTCGTTGTTCGTAAACTATATATACAATAAAAGCCTTTTTTCGGCTCATCGACAGACATTTGTGAAACGAGATCAATCTTTTTGTAAAACGATTTTTCCTCGAGTGCGTACACTGCGCACAATCGATCGTTATACGATTCATCGATTCTATTGACGAGTTTACCGAAGAATAAAAATATTGGGATCGATGCTGCAACTCGAAGACCGAGAAAAAGATTTAAAAACTACGTGATGAATCTTACTCGTTTACTTTCTTGAAAAAAAATAATGCAAGAACATTTGGAAGAATATTTTCAAAAAATTTCAACTATTTAAGCAATTTTTTTCCGGCTAATTCTTTTTAAAAATGTGTGACAACAAAACTAATCGTATCTTCGTTTGCCCCATTCGTCTTACGTGTAAAAATAAAAATTATTAAGTGAAATTATTTCGAAAATAATAGTCTAGAAATTTGTACTGACCCTCTTTGGATCCTTATTAAAATATTTTAAATATTTGAGAAAGCTTCATTTAATTGATATCAAGATGTAAATTGTGTAAAATTGAAACTTTTAACACGTATGCATATTTGTATGTCTTATGAAAAATAATACTATTTTCAAAAATCAATATCTCGATTCTAGACGACGAATGTTATTGAAATTTGGCTACATTTAAGTATCACATAAGCGTAAGCTTTACCGAGCATGTTAACTAAATGCAAAATAATTACTTGACATATTTTGAAACAGAAATATTTAAAAATTGCATAAATCTTCTTTAGCTTCATATAAAAATGTCCACAAAATTGAAAAAACTCGGATAATCGAAATATTTATTTCTAAAATGGCCACTTTTAACATGCTGGGTTCATTAGAGATCTTTAAATCGTGATTTAAAAATACGACGGTTTTCAACAGTTAATATTTCGATTAGTAATTGGTAAAGTTTCATCAAATTTGACATACATTTCAACATGACATCAAAGAAAATTTATGCAAATTTTTAAGAAATTCTGTAAAACTATTTTCTCGTAATCTCTGCCTTCAAGTAGTTCTATCAATATACAGTCAAATTAAAAGTTTTTATTTCAATTTATCTCCATACCATGTGATTTTTGAGTTTAAGTCAATTAAGAAAAGTTGATGCAAATTGTTTCAAGAAATACATATTCAAAATTCAAAGTCATTCAAGGTGACTTGTACTTGCTACGTACGTATGAAAATTAAAAAATCATAATCTTACGATTTTTTTTAAATTAAAGGAAGCTTCTTTGAAGTACAATAAAGAGTTGTGCAAAATTTCAACAAGTTCCACAACCCAAGAGTCAAGATATTTAGATAATTGAAAAACGCAATATTTAACATGGGCTCTTATGGGAGACTGCAGAAAATAGTGATTTTTGACAATAAATATCTCGAGTTCTACGTAGTGAAACATCTCTTTAAATTTAATTGCACATTGTATCAAAGAAGGTTTTAGCAAATTTTTAACAAAATCCTAAGAAAATTATCTGCAAAAAAACAGTGAAAAGTTATATATTCTGTTTTTAATAACAGTTTAACACTTGGACTCCACATAGACCCCACGCGCCCTTGCGTGTCATATTTTTTGACGCGACCGTCCGATGGTTAATATATTTGCTCGATTTTCAAGTTGCTGCGTACTGTAATAAAATGCGTCATTGTCCTATTTCTTAGAGATAATTAGTGCTGATATGAAAGCGAACAAAAGGGAAATTCAGTGTCGTGGAAAATTCGACGTTATTGGACGAGGATAATGCTTGTTCTTGGCGAACGTAGGAATAATCCGCCAAATAAAAGCAAGATATTTTCGAATGATACCTGGGCATCGTGGGAGAACAATTGTCCGTATACGACCGTTGGAAAATACGCATTTCGTTTCCAGGAAAAAAATGTCAAATTTCAACTCTGATTATTATATTTTCTTACCTCTGGGCCCGCGTCCTTTCTTGCGTGGCTCTCGCTGCGCTCTCGTCTTGGCCTTTTTGAGTATGCAAGAAAACGGATTTACCGCTTTGTCGCGCATCGAAAGCCTCGTTGTAGCGCCGTTGTCAAACGGCCATGAAAAGAAAAGGAAAGTCTGACGTTTCTTTCGGTCTCGTCGACGTCCCTCCACGCTCTTTGCCTCGAAAGCTCACCAATCGTTGAGCATATTGTCGCGCACTTCCGTCTTCCCTCCAACTTTTTGCATCTTCCTGCAGATTTGCACCTGGCCGAGTCCAGGGGTTGATTTACTCGCGGGCATCTCAGTTCTACCTATAAACATCAACATTTATGCATAAATTTAACGAACTATTTCCATTTTTAAGGGTGTTGACTACGTAGAGATAAAAATCAAAAGTTTTACAATGTTTTTCTCCCATACAAAGCAGTCGTTTAAGAGTAAACATTTATTAACTCTCTGCGGTCCCACAGGGGGTCGTTAACGATCCTAGCGGAAATTTCCGTTTTTAATTTGTCGTTAACGGAAAAAAGGAAAAATTTCCACACCTCTAAAAAAACTTGGGCCAATGAAGATTACAGATGCTTGGTGTTAGTCCGTGAGCAAGACGCGAGTCAAGTGGACGATGGGGTCGTTAACGATCATGTGCGATCGGCACGTCAGTAAAAAATGCTCCTTACAGAATGTTTTATTGACTGTTTCAGTCTATACAAAAATAAATAAATTTTTTCATTATTTCTTTTTATGTTTCTTTTGTTTCGAAAAATAATTTTTTTAAATAAAAATAAAGAGGGCTCCTTGATTTTATCAGATAAAATCGTCGATTTGCCCCTCTTTGAAATTTCCTATTTTCAGGTAATTCAATAATTATCTTCTTGCCAGAAGAATCAATCGAATCGCGGTTTTTTTCGAATATTAGGATGTCTATAACAAGAACCTAAAAGGATTTTCTTTTTGTATGGCTCATTTTTTTAAACAAAATCGCGTTTCTCGAGCGTTTTCGCTCAGGTTGATTTTGTTACAACTTAAAAAGTATAAACTCTTGGGTTAAAATTAATGTTGATTTTTATTGTAGAAATAACAGTCTTCCATTTGATTTAGTGTATTGAATTTCAATTTTTAGATAGTGTCAGTTGGATAAAGTTTCGATAATTCAAGTTCCAGACTATGGTCACCATAAGAGTCCGTGAATATAACTTTACGAACTTTTTATTAAAAAATGACATGATAAATTTCGATAAAATTAAAAAAAAATAAATAAAAAAAAATAATAAAAGTTTCATCAATTATTATAGTTGAAGTGACAAAAAAAAAGTAATTTTTCTATACATTTCGTCAGAAAAAGAAATATTTCCCGAAGAACTAAAGCTGCTATCGAAAATCTGAATTATTTTTGAGGAAATCTGCAGGACAAAGGATCTGTTAATTGTTCTCGGACGATATGAATCGATTGTGAATAGTCTTAAACGTGAATTCTGGCACTTCACTTTACGACTACCTGAAAATCGGTATACACCTTAATCCCATTTTTATAGGAGGAAATATTTACAGCCTTGTCATTATTACAAAGCTTTCAAAGAATATTGCTCATTCGACATTCTATATTTAGAAATATATTCAATGTACATCCCATTTACTCTCTACGTCATTGCAAAGAAAATGATGAAATTTTTTGAACAATTAGATGAAGGTTCTACAATGTCATACAAATATCCAAATAAATTTGGAAGTTCGTTACTTAGATATTTATTGAAAAAAATCGTCGTGAAATTTTTAAGTTTTGAAAATGTTATTGGGTAAAATTTTCAAAATTTTTCCACCACTTTCAATTTCAAATAACATTGTTTATTAATAATTAATTTTAGCTGATTTTCAACAAAAGAATAAAAATTTAGCCAGACAAGCAGTACATTTAATAGGTGTATATAATTTCATATTTTTGCTCACTGAAATACCTGAGATACGATTCATATACAGTAGGATGGGTCGAACAGGTGACTTTTTTTTAAATTCTCTTCCACAATTAAAATTTTCGTTTCTAGGCACTTCTAGAGAACTCTCACCAAATATTAGCTCTTTAAATTGATGGAAACAACCTCCGCATCGCAATATTCGATTTTTAATTAGTTTGTCACGGAAAAATTCGCATCTTGCTGTATATTAAACTTACAGCCATTTAAAAACCATATTTTCATAAGAAATTGAACGCTCTACAAAAAGGTTCTCTTGTGAATTTTTCGTTAATCTTACAATTTCAAAGATATTTAAGGTCAAAGTTGGAAAAATTGAAAAATTCATTATTTTTGCACCATAAATCACTAAGTAGTAAGAATAAAATGGGGTCTTTTGTGTTTAGTCAATTAGAAGAAGTATTAAGATATTTGAATTTAAAGTCCAATGTTAATCGATTGCAATGCATTTTCCTGAAATTTTGATATTCAACTGTAGATACGAATATCTTCTTAATATCTTTAAACTCAAATATTTTTGAATTGGTGAGATTAACGAAAAACTTACAAGAAAACTTTTTTGTAGAGCGTTCAATTTTCTATGAAAATATGGCTTTTAAATGACTGTAAATGACTGTTTTATGTGTATCAAGATACAAATCTTTCCGTACGAGACTAATTAAAAATCGAAAATTGCGATCCGGAGGTTGTTCTCATTAATATAAAGAGCTAATGTTTGATGAGAATTTTATAAAGGTGCCTAGAAACAAGATTTTCAATGACCAAAGAGAAAACAATAGCATTTTTTTTGGCCCACCCTCTAATATACATAGTTGGTAATACACTGTTATTATTTTGAAATATTGAATACGAAAAAGTTTTGAACTCCATACCGCAAGATCCACGATGTTACATCCGTCGAAAATAGAGTTCCTTGCGCAGTTAGAAAAAGAAATAGTGAAAACCAGGTGCCAGGATGTTTCAGGTTGGGTACGTTCTCCTTATTGTTAGTTCTGTCTCTCTTGCTCGGGGTCCTTCCTACACACAGTTCTGGATCCAGAGAAGATAATTCGGCCTCCTTTTCTTCGTATTTTCACGGAAAGCCTTGCCGCCAACCGGCGCGTCGAGTTTACTTTTGAGCTCAGCAGAATGGAAGGATCCTGCGCCTGTGAGTTTTCTGCTCGAAAGCGACACTTCAAAACTTGTTTTTTTTTTCCTTTTTCGAGGAATTAAAACGACTCAGCGACGTCTTGCACTCTGAAAACGAGAATGTTACACCTTTTTTAAAAATTGTTTCTAAATAAAATTTCAAGCATTTTCAATTCATCGTATTTTTCGTACTCTTACTTTTTTTGAAAATTTGTTGGAATAGAATTTTGTTTCAAGGCAAATGAAGATAGTAATTTTCTTAATTGTTTCCCAGGAAAGATATCTTCGTCGCGGCACCTTTGTGTCCAATTTCCGGTTCCGTGATTCTCAATGTTGATGGACACTTTTCTGTTCTTTGGCTCATTTGTCCGTTTAAAACGCGCAGTACGATCGGATTTCTCGAGTTTTCCTTGGGTGTGGATTTAGCCGGGCTCAGCTGAGATCCGGCTCGAACCGAAACCTGCCGACCATTGTTCTTGAAGATTCGAACTCGACGAAAACACACGTCGATGGTCAGGGACGAGGTATAAGCGCGCATATGGCCAACAACAGCGCGCCTCGTTGATTTACAACCCTCCCAAAGTGAATGCATCATCAGACTTTGACCGGTGTCCAGATTCTCCCTGGAAAATAATTTCAGTATTATTTATAAAAATTTCGTGTTTTTAAAATGTTTTCGAACTCAATGTTGAAGAAAAATGAGACATAAACATTTCTATATGATATAATAAATATAACAAATATTTAAATTGAAAAAAAATCATCATCAGACTTTGACCGGTGTTCAGATTCTGCCTGGAAAATAATTTCAGTATTATTTATAAAAATTTAGTGTTTTTCAAATGTTTTTTAACTCAATGTTGAAGACAAATGAGGCATAAACATTTCTATATGATATAATAAATATAACAAATATTTAAATTGAAAAAAAAATCATCA
>JAPYYW010002433.1:0-20374 GCA_030522545.1 Cremastinae sp. A BG-2022a | reverse complement strand
TATATATATATATGTCTTTCTCTCTCTCTTTCTCTTTTGCTCTTTCTCCCAACAACAAGAATTGACGAGTGCGATCGTTCCGTTTCAACAGATTTCATAGCCATTGCCTCGAATTATTGCTCATTCTGTGCACAACAATTTGACCGTCATTAATTTGCACCCATATCGTTTCGTTTTGCGTTTCATCTACGATTAATCCAGCAATCTAATTAATCGTGCACTTTTCCATTAAATGCACCCACTATCATATTCTGAGTTTACTTGAGTGTGCGAAAATAATTTTATGTTCCCGGATGGAAATATTTTATCAAAAACATTAATAAAGTATGCCTTTTGGACAGGATGTCTTTTGGACAGGAAATGGAAATATTGTCACTGAAAATTCTGAGTATTTTGTGATAAATTTGTGAAATTTCGACTTCATAGTTTTGTCATAATTTTATCAATCTTTTTGTCAGTTGTTATATTAATAAATGATTTAAACTGATTTTTTAACCAATATTTAAATTTCATATATATGTTGTTAAAAAAATGATAAATGAAAAATAGTTGAAAAAAAAGAAAACAAATGATATTTCGAATTTTTTCTATTGTTTATTAATCTCAGAAAAACTGGTTTCTCTTCTAATTCAATTAAAATTTTCGATAGACATACTCATGATGTTTATGACACCATAGCTATACAAATATAAAATTTAAAAAATATGACTTTCTCGTAATCATAAATAATGTGCATATAGTAAATTTTTTTGTTATTTGCTTGCATTTTTTACTATTAAGCATTTATTAAGATAATACTCTTTCTTCATTTACTGGATAAAGATATGCCCATCTATTTTTGGGCAAACCTAATAATTCCCATTGTATTAACTTCTGAAAAAATGATAATCAATAATTCTAGTCGAACTCGATGAGAAAGACGATTCGCGTGTGTTTATAAAAATAATACTACGTTTCCATTTATTGGAGAATATGTCCATATATTTTTCAGATAACCTTTATAACTTATATTGTATTGGTTTCTTAAAATAAACATGAGAAACATGGAAGTCAATAATGCAAGTTGAATTTGATGAGAAAAACATATCACGTATCGATTAAAATTAAATTACTTTTCCATTTACTGGAGGATGTTCATCTATTTTTCAGAAAACCCTATTAACTCGTATTATTTTTAAATAAATAAAAATAAAAAGAGACGAAGTTAACAATCAAAGTCGAATTTAACGATAAAGTCGATTCTCGAATTTATTAAAATTTAGCTAATTTTCTATTTACTGGAGGATATCCATCTATATTTTTCAGATAACCTTAACTCATATTGTATACTTCATAAAAAATAAAAATGCAAAAAATGCCAGTCAATAACGCAAGTCGACGTGGATGAGAAAAACGTGTCACGAATGAAATAATATTTTTCCATTTACTGGAGAAAGTCGATATATTTGTCAAACAAAATAAATAAATCATATTGTATATTTCTTAAAAAATAAAAGTCAATAAAATGTAAGTGGAATGGGATGAAAAAGATGATTCACGAAAATCGAGATCGGTATAAGATAAACGTCCCAATAGTTGGACAATTTTCTCCATACTATTTTTAATATTTGAATTATATTTTTCTCAATAAAATCGTATGGATTTTTTTTCCTGTACGAAGAACTGTATTTTTCATAACGTTATATAATTTATGGAAAAAAAAAACTCGCTCATCAATCCTATAGAGACAGGGTCGATTTTCTGTCCAACTATTGGGACATTCTACATATTCAAACGTTCAAGTATTTATTTATTAGAAATATTATTTAAAATTAACACACAAAATGAGTTTTGGATCGCTAAAATATCAGACAACAGTTTAGATATGAATATAAAATAGATTTTTTTGTTTGAATATGTAAAAAAAAAAGATAAAGTGAGAAATCCCTTAGCAGTCCAACTATTGGGACGTTTACTTTGTATATATTCGTTTGGTTTGGGATTAGAATCGGGCTCGCGGAAACGGCGGGCAGGAAGCACGACGACACCCATTGAGGGTCGTGTCACCATGTGAACAGTCTTCGGGGCTTGCACGACGAAACGTCATAGGTACGAGCTGGGCGTGCAGGTACAACACGCGTACGCGCGGAGCCTAAAACATGGTAACCATCAGAAGGGATAGACCGCCGGTAGACGCCGGCTCAGGGGGCGGTGACCGACCGCGACCAACTCGAATCAATACCCGCAGGAACAGGAAGTGCTCTCTCTCTCTCTTTCTCTCTCCTGCGTTTCCCTTTTCCACCTTTCTCCCTCGCTCGTGGGGATGAGAAAACGAACAAAACGCGAACGCGACAGCGAAAAGAGGGAAAACCGTCTGTGGAGCGAGAAAAAGGGAAAACAAAAAAAGGAGTAAAAATCGAAATGATTTAACGACGAAAATGCAGTTTCATCAATTACCTATCATTTTATCAGTCACGCAGCCGTATATGTTTCGATGTTCATAAAAATTGCGAAATTTTTTTGATTTTTAAGGTATTGCATCCATGACGGTTGGATAAAATATTTTTATCTTAGTTTTTCTCCATACTACGTAGTTTTACAATTTAAGTTCGTTTGAAAAATTTGTTACTGATTGATTATAAAGAACAAAACATACTTAAAATTCAAAGTCATTCAAGGTGATCTGTACTTGATGCGTATTTATGAAAAGTAGGAAAAAACATTTTTTTACGATTCTTTTAAAAAACAAATTGAAGCTTTTTTGAAGTACTATAAAAAGCTGTACCAAATTTCAAGCAGTTCATACTTCTTAAGGTGATGTGAAACACCCAATTTCGAGTGACTTTTCAGACAAATCCCACGCTCGTATTTTTCAAGGAAATAAATTTAAATTTGAATATGTTATGCAGAGTACACTAAACCAGTGCATGATATTCTTGGAATTAAAAAAAAAGAAAAAGAATGTTTACTATGGTTTTTTTTAATTTTTTGAAATTCCTAGAATATCATACACTAGTTTAGTGTTCTCTGCATAACATATATTCAAATTTTAATTAATTTGCTTGAAAAATACGAGCATGAGATTTGTCAAAAATTCACAAAATGAGGTATTTATTCACATCACCTTAAAAGTCGAGATATTTAAAGTTCGCAATGTTTTACACGTGCTCTTATGGGAAAGTAGAAAAAATTGTGATTTTCGAATTCTATGCAGAGAACCTTTTTAAAATTTAATACATATATATGCTCATAGCATCAAAGATAGTTTATGCAAAAATTTAACAAATTTCTGAATAAAAAAAATGGTTTCGTGGATGTGCCACCTTAATCTCCCGTCCCGTTCTCGTTTTACATTCCATTTTTAAACGATTCTAATTCTATTTTACTTCTATATTGGACTTTCGTAAAAGCGATAAATCAAATTTTATCGCAGGATATAGAACGAAAGCAGTGAATCCTCGTAAAATTTAGGAATATATGGGATGGGGCGGAGCGGTTATTCCGAAATGATCGGAATTCGCGTGGAATGGCCGAAGGGCGTCCGCTGGAGGGATCCAGGACTGACTCCGATGCATTGCTCCTGATACACTGTTAATTTATTGAATCCTGAATTTCCGACGATCCATTGATCATTCCGGGGATTAAAATAATCTGATGGAAACGAGATTCGACATTCGCGACTTTCGAGGAAAAAATAATTCATGCCCCCCCCTCATGACTGCTAAATAACTGAAGGGGAAAAAATTGAAATAAAAATTCGAAATAATTGGATTAGCAGCGGAAGAGTTGAACGAACTTTTTGACGTTATCGCTCGTCTATTCTCGTAACGAAGGAGGCCATTTATAACCGTCTGAGCTCATGGCGCAATAATAAGTCAATCTCGCGATGGAAGGGGAATGAAAAAATTAACGAAACCGAAGGCAATATACGCGATTACCTGCTCGACGAAACTGGAGCGAGCATGCACTTTTGTACCTCTCACCGTGTATTTATATTCAAAGAGAGAAAAAAAAATGAGAAAGAAGTTCGGAGTTGTTGCGAGTGATAAGAATAAATAGAACAGGAAATTCATCGCCACGAAATTCGTTAAAATTCCACAGCAACAACTACGAATATTATTACAATATTCTATTTATAACGTGAAAATAATGTTCATTTTTTCCTTCATTATTCTCGTTTAACATTTTTTTATCAACGAACGAAAGTCTCCAGAAATATACTGTAATGCTCGTAATTTCAGTTCGTCGAGTATAATAAAACTGTTTCGACGATAAGGAAAAAAACAAGAGGGGTCACGAGTATTATTTGCAGGAAATATTGGAATAATGATGTGCTTTTTTAACGTACACATTGATCAACAATATCCAAGATTTTATGACGAAATTCAATGCATTTAAGGAGATTGTAACTTCAGAGTAGTCAATACACAACTATATTTGAACATTAAAATTATAAAAAAACCTCAATTTGAAGAAATATTTAATTTTTTTTTTAATACGAGATTCACTTTGATTAATGCGTTTTAAAAAGATAATGTTTTTAATTCATTTATACTTTTAAAAATTAGACACTGTTTTGAACGAATACGAAAAAAGTTTGACACGATGAACTGTCGATTGACTCGATAAATTTTTCTTATTTGTTCGATGACACCACTTTTTTGTTGATATAATTAATAATACCTCCCTACGAACATCATATCAAAAATTCATGTAATTCTCTAGTGTCTGCGTGTGTTAATTGCTAAAATGTTAATTTCTCATTTCCCATACGCGAAGCAAAATTACCGTGTAAATTTGTCATTTTTAAATGTATTTTTCTTCACAGAAAGTTTGGTAACCTATATAAATTTCGTGCTGATTGAAAAGCTTATTTTAATTTCTATCGAATCGTTATATTTTCAGGAAATTCTCCAGACTTTGACATTTCGTTACAATCCCCTTAGCAACATTCAAATTTGTATTATATTCATTTTCAATTATTTCACATGATTATAATATTTTACGTGAATTCACTTACGTATTAATGTCATATCTGATATTATAAATTTTACTAATTGTCTCAAAAGCTCGATGACATATATCTTTTTATAGTCAATAATGAAAACGTGAGATATTTTTGATTGTTTGAAAGTTATATGAAAAGTTTATATCATTTATTTTTAATCAACGAAAGCGGTCAATGGCTTTTCTCGTAATTATTTTAGCAGAGTATTTTTCGGTTTTATTCAATCAATCAAGCTTTTCAGTATCAAGAGACTAAAATGGTATACTCTTTTTATCGTATAAAAAATTTACTAGCCACAGTTTATTTTTATACTTTTGAAGATGCCTTCGTAAAAACAGTGTTAAAGTATTCATGTAAGTATTGACCAAAAAGATATTTTTAGAAGATTGCATGAGCACAGAAACAATTCCCAAAAATTAAGGTAGTCCTAAAGCAAAGTCATCACCTTAATATTTTATTTAAAATTCGCATAAACCTTTTTTTTTATATAACCTCCAAGTTTCTATATTAAAATTATTTTTCTCATTTCTTAACATATGTAACGTGTCTCTTATTTGAAAACCACGTGACACGAAAAGAAAAAATGTTTCAATGAGACTGTGGTTATGGAATAGAGCAAAAATAATACAAAAAAAATGTGGAACAAACGAATCAAAGCAAACGACTTACCATCGAAACGACCGGAGGCGGTGGATTTCCGTTTCTTAGAACACCGGTTTGCTGACTCGCCGCCGGATTGAGGTTGTCCTTTGCCTGCTGCATGGGATCCGCGTGTAAGGGTTGTTGCGGTTGTTGCTGTTGCTGCTGCTGCTGCTGTTGCTGTTGTTGCTGCTGCTGTTGTTGTTGCTGCTGTTGCTGTTGTTGCTGCTGCTGCTGCTGTTGCTGCTGAGAATGCTGAATTCCGCCGATCCCACCCTGAGGACTGCCAAGACCTGTTGGTGCACTGTCCGGGGTACTGACTTGTCTCGCGATTTTCCGGTAACTCTGCAAACGAAATCAATTTTTTTCCACGTACAGAAAACCTCACGAAAATATGTACATTTAAAAAATGTGCAAAGTAAACGTCCCATTGGTTGAACTTGTCTCAATAGTAGACGTTATTTTTACTACTTCGTTTCAAATGCTTGAATTTTATTTTTCTATATAAGATCGTATAAATTATTTTCCCTATGGAAAATACAGGTGTATTTTTTATAACGTGTTTGACTATTGGAACAAGCTCACTCAACCCTAGAGACAGAAGGTCGATTTTGCTATCGTACTTACAATACATTCTACACAGAGAGAATTTTTTACAAAAAGTTACTATATTTTTTTGTACTGTCATTACAATAATTACAACTGCAAAATGATCAAAGTTGCTATGTTTTATTTTTTTTAATCCCAAGAATTTTCAAACTGTTATCACAGTGCTATTCAATGTAGTAACTTGTCATATGACATTCTCTTCGTATTCAAAACGTTCATGTGTTTATTTACGAAAAATATGTTAAAAAAGTAAGATATACACTGAGAGAAAATTATATAGTAGATATTACTATAAAATGACGATTATGCTAATTATTAGATTGTGATACATTGTCAATTTAGTTCTAAAATAAATTAAATTGTACTATAAAATAATGTGCAGTTCTAAAATAAACAGCATAGTTATCACTTTATCGTAAAATCTACGATCGCACGTGATTTTTCTCAGTGTAAGATTAGGTTTTGGATCGCTAAAACATCAGACAATAATTTCGATGGGAATTTAAAGTAGATTTTTTTCGTGTAAATATTTTTCAAATAAAGACAAAGTTAGAAAACGCTGCTCAAGTGTCTAACCATTATAATTTTTACCTGACATAATTTAAGGTAGTTCTATAGTTTTATCGATTATTTAGGAATTTGTTGAAAATTGGTAATTTTTTGATACATTACGCATATGCGTACCAAATTTTAAGAGGTTTCACCACGTACAAATTGAGATATTTATTGTGAAAAAACCCAATTTTCAGTGCTCTCTCAGTCTGTGTTAAATATTGCTATTTTCAATCCCAAATATCTTGAAATCTAGATAGTGAACCGTCTTAAAATTTTACACATCTCTTTATTGTACTTGAAAGGAGCTTCCTTAAGTTTTTTTTTAATCCTAAGATTATGAATTTTTTAATTTTCATACGTATGTAGGAAGTACAAGTCACCTTGGATGACCTTGAATTTTGAGTATGTTGTTCTTGAGAAACAATTTGCAACAGTTTTTCTTAATAAACTTAAGATCTAAAACCACATGGCATGGAGATAAATTGAAATAAAAACTTTTGATTTGACTGTACCTATAGAACTACCTTAAGACAGATGTTAATATTTTTTACAGCTTTGCTTTAAAATTTTGCATAAACATGAGAATGGCGATATTGCAAGACATTTTATTTATAACTAATGACATTATTTGTATTATTTGTATTTGTATTTGCTGAAGAATAAATTAGTTTTTACTCTTCATAAAGGGCACGAGATGATGGTATGTGCAAATACAACGTGTGATACGTTGCACGATAATGGATATAACACGTATTAAACATCATTTATCTTTCATCTTTCGGTCGACGTCTCGACTATTTTAATAGAATAGTCATGAGGAAGACTTGCATGGGTTCGCAGTATCCTGAGTGTTTTGTGACGAATAAAGAGAGGGAATATAATATGGCTCGAGGTAGTTGTGACCCTAATGCTAAAAATATCCACTCTGTACGTTAAGTAGAACGTCTTTCCCTGTGTTCGTGAGCTCGTTCAAATCGTTTCCATAGTTCAACGCGCCTCTTGTACCTCAATTATCCATGCACACATTACGAACACGACTCCACTAGATTGTTTCGTAAGATATCTCAACATCGACTGTTAAAAATACACAAACCTTTTTCCATTCAATTTCATTTTATTTATACTTCTTTTTTTGGTGATTCCCAATCACGATGGAAACACGTATTGTTTTACACGAGGTATACATTTTCGTATTTATCGTTTCGTGCTTTATTTCTATCTTTTTGTGCATACAATAGCAAAATCGATCATACAGATACAAAATTCTTCATTTAATTTTTCGCTGTGAACTGTTGCTGATACTTTTGTGATTTATATTTTACGATAATTATAAATTCTATAGTCGAAATGAAAATAGAAATTGTGGAGAAAAAAAATGTTGTTTGGAGTATTTTCTCTGTCGATCTCCAATCACGATGGAAATAAGTATTGTGTTTTACACGAGATACTATATTTCGCGTATTTATTTATTATTATCTCACGTGTTATTTCTATCGTGTTTTTGCAACAGCAAAGTCGAATATATATAATATTCTTAATTTAAGGAAAGTATGATTAAAAACAAAATTGTTCGATGCAAGCTTTTGTGATTTGTATTTTACGATAGTTAAAAATTATATAGTCGAAAGGAAAATATAGAAACTGTGAAGAAAAAAAAACGTTGATTGGAGTATTTTTTGGCTTTCTCTTGATTGACCATTTCGCTCCAGATTGCCTTAAATATTGCATAAACAAATGGAATAAGTTTGATCTCGTGTGTCTGCATCAGACATGCGGGTATACGGAATGGCTGGACTTGAGTTGTGTACATGTGCGATCTATAAATAGGCAAGGTCTCGGGCCCACGGCGAGCTGACCGGGAGAGGCTTTGGCTATAACTTCTCTTCATCGCCGTTACCGAATGCTACCATCAGCTAACCGAGAGCTCTCCCGCCAAGATATTTTATTCATTTTTATATACCGATCGAACCCATTTCACGCCTTCACGTATGCGAGTAATAAAAAATTATTGACGGACGACTGTTCCGTATTACGAGTCCATTACTCACATCACCCGTAGGAAAAAAAAATAAATTTACGGATGAGTTGTCGAAAACAAAAATGCACCGTGAAACCAACCAAGCTCATAAAATGATAAACTATGAATTTTTTTAAAAAATATTTAAAACGATTGAACATCGAAAATTCAATAGATTTTATTTCAAAAAGTGTATTATTTTCTTTCTATTTCTGCACTTTATATTGATTGGGTTAGGAATATTATGTTTTTAGAAGATAAAATTTAGATTTAAAGTAGCGAATGAGTTAAAAATAAAATATGTAGATTCTTTTTTGTTTAGAAGGGAAGAGAAATGTCGGTTCTTTGCTCCTGAGGTTCGTCGCTCTATATATGGGGCTCATTATTGGCATCTCGCCCAGACCGGAAGTCACTGATCACTCTTTCCCGCCGTCCCGCACCGACTCTCCATCCTCTTGGCATTAAAAATTCGATTATGCGATTTTCTCGGCTTCGTCAGAAACGAGGAACGAACTTCGTGAACTTTTGATCGGATCAGAATAAAAATAAATCTCCGCGAGGGAAGAAAATATACAGAGACGAAACTTTACACTAAATAAATATTATTTGTTTTTCTTTTTTGTAATGTGTGTATGTGATAATCGATTTGGACAAATTTAAGAATTTTTCGTATAAAACATTTACTAATTCTATTCATTTATTTTTATATTTTAAAAAATCAAATAATATCATTTTTGTATAAAATTCTCTCAGTAAAGAAAATTTAATTCCAAGGGGGAAATAAATTTTTCCTGTTGAATTAAAAAAAAAATAAAAATGGAAGTAACATAATTCTGATCGTTAATTTACATTGCAAGAAAAAATACATTTTCCTTGTCAAATAATATAAAAAAAAATAAAAAATAAAAATGGACACAACATAATTCTTATTCTTTTAATGAAGCCTGAAAATTCTGATCGTTAATTTACTTTGCGCCCATTTCGCCGATTCGATCGCGCTCGTTGAATTTAATACTCATCGATTATTCGTCGAGAGCAGAGTACCCATGCACGATAACGCGAAATGTGTGTAAGTGGCTGTTTGTTTGAGCATTGTTCGGTGCACGAGGTTTGAAAAGTCGGAGGCTGGGCGATCGAGGAGAACGGTTAGCTCGAAAAGTCGTAAAGTCAAACTCGGAGTCGCGAACAATCCGTTCGAGTGCGTGTATTTCGGAACAAGAGGCTCAGGGACGTCTCGAGGCTCGCCCGACACTCATTTTTCTCCTCCACGCGCTGCACGTTCGAAGGACCTTTATAAAAGGCCAACGACCGGCAATTTTCTATATACGAGAATCTGTTTCTCGTTTCATAGAAAAAAAAATACAAAATCTTTGCTACATTTAACAGCATTTCGATCATTAAGGCAAATCCAATTATAATCGATAAAAATTTCATGTTTATTTATAAACGAAATTAATTAGGCTGCATGTAATTTTTTTCCTGAATTAACCATGTCGTTTCTTAATTAAATTCATCTTAAAATGAAACTTTATTTATACTAATCATTGGACTTGCCCTATTAAAATTATTGAGACAAATCCAATCGTAATCAAGGAAAATATAATTTTTATTTATATAGACGAATGTATTAGCTTTTATTTAACTGATGATGATCAAAGAAAATTTTATTTATATTTGCAGATGAATTGATTAGTCTAGATGTACATTTTTTCTGTCTTTTTTTTAAAATAAACCTCGTATCTTAAAATTAAACTTTTTCATTTTAATCATTGGATTGCCTTAAAATCATCAAAGCTAATGCAATCGTAATCAATGAAAACTTTCTTCTTATCCACAGACAAATTCAATACCTTATACATTTGATTTTCTTTGCTAAATTAATTGTGTCGTTTTTAATTTTAAAAATTCATCTTAAAATAAAACTTTTTTTAGGTTATATACATGCAGTTTTATAAAGACTGTTGTCCAGAATTTCATCGCAACTTTATTACAGCCAATTTTTCAATTTTATCTCTTTATTAGAAGGATAATTATAAAATCAATAGTATAAGATTTTTGAATATAAATAACGAAATTTCCATATTTATTTTTAATCAAATCATTTACTTGACTCGAAAAAACTGATCAAACTACTTTAAATTTATTAAAAAAAAACAAAAGACAAAATCGTCTCTATACTTCGACAGTTTTTTTAGAAACCAACCATCAATTGTTCGATTAATAGAGGCAAACACGCCCAGGGCTAAAATCAACAATTTTAACATTGTTTTTGTAACTTTTAAGTATTCGACGATGGAGGAAATTTGCACAAAAATTGAATAAATCTGCAGTCGAGGCGTTGTCGAGTTTCTCGATCGAGAATTTCTTATATAATATATACAAATAAGGGACGAGACTCTCATCTTCATGTTTATAGCGATGCATCGAGAAAAACGGCGGAAGATGAAAAAAAAAGAATGGCGAAATTCGCATATTTTAATAAAGAAAACGTAACCAAGATCGTAAAACGGTATGCAGAGGTTTCGTGCTGGTGCACTGTCCCTTATAATATATTCGTGGACTTTATGAGCCTCCCTTCATATCTCCGGGTCGTGAGTAAATCTTCAACCGCCACGAAGATTTTTCATCGTCTTCCCGAGCTACCGAGCTCGTTTAATGCAATGGCCGAAAAATCATTAGCATAAAAAAAAGATAAAATAAAATTAATATACAACTAATCTTACGAAGGAAACGCGAATAACATTAAAGTTTTTCGTTTTAACTTTGCCATGAAAAAAAAATTCTCATTCTAAATATATCAAAAATAACATTTTTATATTTTCTTTTTAGAACTCGTTCTATCGTTTAAAAAATTATATTCTGGATATGTTATCAAGAGTCGCAGAAGCAACTGGAATCAAGTACATTTACAAACGAGAACGTCACAACTATTGTATTATCTCCAAACTAAGTAATATTTCGGCAGATTTAAATTTTTTTATAATTAATATTAAATTGACTGCTTATAAGGTTATTAGAAAAAATTCTGAAAAAACCAATGTTATTTGACACGTTTAAAAAACATAGTTCGACAATAAATCAAATGGTTTCAAAAAAGTATGCTCGTACTGTAGAAACGATGAGACAAGTATATATTTACAGGTTATTACATTATATTATTGAGAAAAAAATGATGAAAAATTCATTGGGGCTGCATACTTGCTGAGTTTTTTTGTTATCTTATTACAGTAATACAAAAAATTAATTCGACAAGTTGCTGTCCCAAAGGAATTTCCATACATTTTTCCGCAACAAATACACAATCTGTAAATACACTTGTCTCGTTTTTTACAGTACACGTTATTTACGAATTATACAAATTGATGCTATTTTTGGAACCTACAAATATATATTGTACAGAAAAGTGGAGAATATTCTTTAAAAAGATATTGTCTATAAGGTAAACATCTCAATAGTTGAACAGCAAGGGTTCTCTCACTTTATCTTTGTTTTTTTAAATATTCAAATAAAAAAATCTATTTCAAATTTATATCTAAACTATTATCTGATATTTTAGCTATCCAAAACTCATTTTATGTGTTATTTTGGATAATATTTCTAATAAATAAATACTTGAACGTTTAAATATGTAGAATGTCCCAATAGTTGGATAGAAAATCGACCCTGTCTCTAGGGTTGAGTGAGTTTTGTTCCAATAAATTAACGTTATGAAAAATACACTTCCTCGTATATCGAAAAAATAATCCATACGTATAGAAAAAAATAATTAAAATATTAAAAATAACATGGCGAAAATTGTTCAACTAGTGGGACATTTACTTTATAAAAAAATGGGGATTTTTTAAGTTTCGTAGATACATTTATTATATTTGGGATACTCTGTTTGCGTTATCAAAAAGATTCTCGTATGTATATTCATGAAGCATATATTCGACTCTTTTTAATCTGCATCCGGAGCGGGCGAGACTGCTCTCGTCGCGAATCCACTCCAATTTATAATCGACCTCGACAATAAATGTGACGACGATGTTCCTCGATGTGCGTGCTTTTTCCTCGTAGCACGTATTCGCGAATACCGCGAGGATGCTCCGGGATCGTCGTGATTATGTTAATGACACGCGATACTTGGTGCTCTTCGCTCGAGAGACTCTCGGATTACAATAATTTATTGTAAACAGATCAATTTTATATTTTTGCAAATGGAGAAAAAAGAAGGAAGAAAAGATAAAAAATGTCGAGCGTTTAATCTTTTTTTTTTACAACAGCTGTCTCGATTAGTATTTTTATTTATTCGGGAAAAAAATGTTTATTCTCGCTGTATTTATGAACTGAAATGAAAATGGCCTAGCATTTTTATGCTCAATCGAGTGTTTTTTATTTCCTGTCTTGCTCAGCTGTTCCTCCTTCATGGAATACGAAAGAAAGAGAGAGAGAGAGAGAGAGAGAGAGAGAGAGAGAGAGAGAGAGAGAGAGAGAGAGAGAAAGAAAAGGAGCGATAAAGAAAACAATGCATGAGCGAGTAATCGAGATTTCTGAAATAACAATGAAAATAACGGAAATAATGTTTCTGGGCCCGTCATAGAGAGATGATCGGGGGCTCGCGATCTTTTCGACTGTCAATCATCGTAGTCCCGAGAGAGAGAGAGAGTGAAAAAAATGGGAAAACGATTTCTATTGGCTCGATCTTCTCGAGCGTGTAGAAGAAAGTGCAAGTATCCGGAAAATTTAATCTATATAACCGGCATAAATTTCGAAAAAAAACTTCCAATATCCACAAAACTTAGAAAAACTGAAAATTTTTTTTTCTTCTCGTAAATTATTGTGGAGCGTCGCGTTTTTATTTTATTCTTGGAAAATAAAATGTGTGTTTTTCGATGGTTTTCGAGGCGTTACGAATTTTAACTGCAGTAAATACCGCTCGGTTTTTTCGATATTTTTTATCAGCGGACAAAAGATGTGTTGGATCATCGAATAAACTGAATTTCATGGCGTGACGGTAATAGCATAGGACAAACGCGTGACCTGAATTCCTCGCGATAGAATCAAAGGATTGCGCAACTCTTTTACCAACTTCAAACACACGCGTCGCGCGCGTCGCTTCTCGAGATTATTCCGCCATGGTAAACATTTTGCCCCGGCGCAATCTACATTGAATTTCCTTAACTCCGAGATTTTCAAGAAAAATTTGATACGGACTTTGGACTCGTGATTTACTTGGGAGCTTGAAGAATCTTCGATAGCCGAAGAAAAAAAGAATTCAGAATTTTCCAGTACTCCGATCTTTCATCGTGATTCATTTCCTTCGCAAAAATAAAAATATTCGTCGTACGTATATATATTTTAATTAAATTGGATCGAAAAATGTAATATCTCCGGAATTTTCATCACGAGTATAAATTAGATTCATTCTGTCATTTTTCATCGAAAGCTCCGTCATCCGTGCGAGCAATTTCGAGATTTATTAGAAAAATGAATTTTTCATTTAGAAATATAGTTAAATGAAGGTAAAGATGGCCTTACAATGAATTTATTTACCTCGCAACGAATATGTTCAATTTTCTATGTAGAGCTTTATCAAAAATTCCAATATTCAGCGAGCTCGAAGAATTATTAATGCCACCGAAATATTCGCAGTTTGATGCGCTGGAATTTTTCATTTCGCTGGAAATGTATGCGTTCATATTTAATGAAACATCCAATAATTTCTGATTCAACGCTCAGTCCCTTCTGTTTTAATACTCTCTCTTTAGATTTTCATTAACTCTATATTCACATCTCGCTATTTTCATATTATTAACAGGCCCAAAATTGAATTTCCCATGCACCGAAAATAGATGAATAATACGAAGCACTATATAAAAATAAAACTGTACGAAGTAAAACACAATAACCGATTTAAATTTTTTAATTAATGATTTAAAATATTTGAATTTTCATTTAACTAACAAGCTCAAAAATGAATTTTATTCAGCCGAAAATAAATGAATAACACAAAGCACTATAAAAAATAAATATACTGTATGAAATAAAATACAAGAGACCAATTTCAAAATTTAAAAATTATATAGTGATTAAAAATATTTTAATTTTCATTCAATTAACTAGTCCAAAAATGAATTTTTATCAGACAATATAGATGAATAGCACGAAGTACTATAACAAATAAAATTGGACAAAGTAAAACACAATGACCAATTTACATTTTTTAATTAGAGATTAAAAATATGAATAACAAATTTGAAATCAATTTATGAAAATGTACTAAAAATATGTCTGAGGGGTATGATGTAATAATTAAGATGTCCTGCCTCCCGCAGACGTCACTTCGAGATCGTTCACCTGCGTCACGTGTTTCGCAAAAGAGAGAGAGAGAGAGAGAGAGAGAAAGAAAAAGAAAGGAAAAATTGAGCCACGTTGTAACATCGCTCGCAGCATCGAACTTTGATGTTTTCTGTCTGTGGTTTGTCTACTCCCTGTCGTGTTCTCGCGAGCGTATAACACACACTTGAACGACGATACGACTCGAGACAAGCAAAAGACGACGAGAGACCTCGGAGTTGAGAGAAAATCCTCGCGCGATCGAGAATCGCGCTTACACTGGTTCGTACATACACGGTGTCTCAGATTTTAGTATCAAAACTGAAAAGATAATACACTGAATGAAATTTCAGGTCGAAAAGTCCTGAGGCACTTTTCGATCTGATTCGTCATTAATGAATTACCGATCATTATGTAAGAGCAGACTAATAGGATACTCGCGAGTCACGTGAGTGCCAGGCACTGACTGACATGTGAATAAGTTTATTGGCCAGACTCGATTCGTCTGTAATTCTTCGAAATTAGTTCTAATTGAAAAAAAATCTGATGCATATATAGAGACCATTAAATTCTAGCACAAAGTAAATTCTTGAAATTCGTCAAATTCAGACTATGCTTTTTTGCCAAAGTGTTGCACATTTTTTGTGTCTTACACTGGGAGAAATCACGATAGTGGATTTTATCTATAAAGTGACAACTATGCTGATTATTTTATAACTAAATATGTTTTTACCGTAAAGTAGAGTACATTTTAGAATTGTATCTAAATAAAGTATATTTAGTTCCACAGTAATTAGTATAGTTGTCACTTGTGTATAGTAAAATCTACCATCCTTTTCTCTCGTCGTAGCTAAATTGTCAATTGGTAACTTGAGTATACTTTGTCGATGATTTAAACATTAAAAAGGTTTAATGTGTAAAGGTTTAAATTTTTAATATGCATAAACATTCAAATTTAAATGATTAAATGTTTAAGTATTTTTAATCGTTTAAACTTGAGTATACTTTGTCGAAGATTTAAACATTAAAAATGTATTAAAAACATTCATGTTTATTGACAAATTGTATTCGAAATAACAGTACGAATTTTACGTAAAAAAGGCAACGCTAAATTTCGCCTGCTTTGACGATTCATGATTTTTTAACTATATTTATAGTAAAACGATTTCAACTTTTTGACAAAATTTTTTTAATTATTTAGAAATGACATGCCAAAATTAAAAAAAAATTTCATATTCACTATTCAACGTCACTACTAATGGGAAGTCAAATTTTAAGACACTTTTTGGATATAAACGCGGAAACTATAATAACCTATATCCAATAATCGCAAATCATAGCCCTAAAAAAGCAGACACACCCGTTATAAATCGCCCACGATGCACCGAGTGTCTGCAAAAAATTTAAACGGCTCAATGAAACGTCTTCGTTTGTTCCGTCGACGTGAAAATATATAAATTCCCTAGAACCGCGTGAATGCCACGCTTTATCTGGCGAATAAATGTAGCAGACGTTGAAAAAAAGCTCGTAAATAAATTCAGATGTATTCTTCCCGCGCGAATGTACGGGAAAATTTTTATTCCTCCGTTTCACCACTTTGAATTTTATTCGCTCGTATTCTGGCAGGAACTGAATTGACGTGATCAATGAAAACGATAATTAAAAATTGAATTTTCATTGAAAATTTGAAATATGATTTATCAATTTTTTTGGGAGTCTACGGAATATGGAGAAATCATTTTTTCTCAAGTCAGTGTCCGCGTTCGTTTTTCTCTCTCGCCCGTTCCCCTCTCTGTATCCCTCGCTCCGACTTTTTATTCCGTTGCTCACCTTTTCTTATCGCCGCGCGTCGTCGTCGTCGTCGTCGTCGTATAGTCGACACCGTCGTCGCGGGGGAAAATCGATTTCTGCCTGCCTCGTCGTGAACCAACTCTCTCCCTCTTCTGTCTCTCCCTGTTTCTCTCTGTCCTGCTCTCTCCGCGACGGCACTCCGCGATTCCAGACAGAACAGCGGCCGGTTTATCGCGCCTCCTCGCCGATCCGTCCAATTCTTCTCCACCGTACAATTTTCAGTAAAAGAAAAAAAAAAGAAAAGAACCGAAACAGACAAAATAAACAAACGTTTCAAACTTCACTCTTCGAATCTAAACGCACCGAGAGTGTACGAACTTTTGTTTCATAAATCCGAAAGTGCGCGTGTTTCTTATATTTTCGTATATAAAAGTTGGAATTGCCGAGCGCGCGAGTTTTGCAAAAGTCCGCACCGTTCCACGGCGAATCTCTCTCTGTTCTTTCCACACGCTCGATGGCCCCTCGTGCGGCTTTCCTCTCTCGTCCCTCTCCCAATCGCTCCTCGCGTTTCTTTTTTCCTCTCTCTCTTCTTCTCCCTCTTGCCCAACGATCGCACTCTCTCTCTTTCACTTATTATTTTTTCCCCTCTCGAAGCTTTCTCTTCTCTTCGCTCCCACGTTGTTCACCTCGTAACACTCTTGTATTTCTCTCTCTCTCTCTCTCTCTCTCTTTTCTCGCACTATCGTACTCTTATCAGGAATTCCAGCATAATCTGGTACCCCTATCCTTATCACCGGTCGCCGCCTTCTCGCGCATTACACGATTTTTTTCCGACCCTCTCTTTTTTACCTCGAGCTCCAAAAATACAGCTCGCCTCTCATCCGTGCTCCCGAAAGTGCTCGATCGACGGAAGAAGAGCGAGATACGAGCGCGAGGTCGAACAAAAACGAAAGTACTCGGAGCAACACACGCGGTTTCGTTCTTTATTTCTTCGTTTCCTCCGTGCTGTCTATCTCCCCGGCTTGCTCATCGCAATAACCACACCCCGCCGATAAAAGAGAGATAATCCTCAACTCGCGCGATTTTTTTTTCCTCGCTCGTGACACGGGTTTTTTCCAAGGCCGCTCTTTTTCCCGCTCCTGGGGAGGGGGGGGGAAGAGATCGAAGAACGTTATCGCGGCAAAACGAGAAGCCAAGAAACGAGATCCACGCGGTGTATTTCTATTTTCTTTCGTATATTTTTCCGCGTCAATCGCTGCTCCGTTTATTATTATACCGAACAATCAGCACTCGTCTCTCCGACTCTCGTTTGTCGCGTCTTTTCGTTCCTCTTTCCCTTCGGAAGGTGTGCGCGACGTCTCGAATACGCCTCGAGAGTCTCCCGTGCGTCTGCTACGTGAGCGAGAGGAAGCGCGACTATCTGTCCCGCGCGCGTGCCGTGTGAACGCCGCTGTACACTCGTTCCGTGTGTGCGCGTAAATATACGCGTGTGTGTCTATATATTTCAACACAGAAAAAGAGAGAAAGAGAGAGAGATATCGGAGAGCGTAGGAAAACGTGCTGGGGGTCTGCGCGCTCGTATTTTCCTCCCGTCTCTCTCCCTCGCGCCCTCTGCGCGATATAAACTTCCCTCCGTCTCTCTCCACATAGTCTCGCTCGGCTACAAAGCAACGCGTGCAGTTGCATCGCTCCTCGTCGGACTTCTCTCTCGTCTTTCCCTCTCGCGCCACCCCCTCCGCGCATTCTTCCCTCTTTCCTCTCCACCCCCCTCCTCTCTCGCTCTCTTTCGCCGACTTTTCTCTCTCTCTCTTTCTTGCTCTCACTATCTATCTCTCTCTCTCTCTCTCTCTCCCGCCGTCTGGTCTCATGCCGAGCACAGAGTTGGTTGGTCGAGTTCTCCCGCGAACGCGTCGGCGTCAATTGCCGCCCGCACCAGCCTTTCCCCACTCCGTCCCTCGTCGCGATTTCCCCTCTTGCGTCGGGCCCCCTCGCTCGTCTTTCTCTCGGCAAATGCACATCGAAGATACCCTCGGGAGCGAGCGAGATCGCGATTCCCCTTCCCCCCCTATCGCCGTTGTCATATATGTATATATATATATATATACGTACAGGACGCAACGCTCTCGGAAACGTTCGTGCATTTCCGTGTCTTGTTCTTCTGTCCTTCCCGCTCTTCTTTTTCTTATCGCTGTAACCTCTCCACACCCCTTTTCTCTTTCCCACTTTCTCATCTCCGTCGAGCGCGCCCTCCTCTCTTGCTCTCGTACACACGTATAGCCCCATTTCCCCCTCCCCCTCCTCCCGCCGTTCTCGCCAATATACTCCGCGTCCGTACAGCGTCGTCGATGCAGGGCTTCAGATTTTTATGTGTATGTATATGTATACGTGTAGAGACAAACGAGGCATGAGAGTCAACCGGGGTCACCGGACTTCGATTTTGGGCCTCGATTCGGAGCCTCGATTACATATATTCGAGTCTTGGAATAAATTTTTCTTATTATTCGACTAATTTTATGTTTTTTTTTTCGGGACAGAGAGAATATCTTGAAGGAAGAATTATCAACGTTTTATTTTTATTCAAAATTTTTAGTTGAACTAGGCTTTATGCAAATATATTTCCAAAATGTTAAAAGAGTATGGTAAAATATATAATAATTTATTCATTAAAAATGCTCTCTGTGTAAAGCTTATATTGCATTTTCTTCGACAATATATTGACTTTATTCATTTACATCAAGGTTCTTTCACTCGGAGACAATATTTTTTATGAAAAATTTTATTTTTTATCGTAACGGGATAACTAATTGGAAATTTGGGATATTGAAATTTTATGCTTGTGTAAAAATTCGAGCAATCAAAAACAGATGAATTTTTGGAGAAATTTAATACGTGCCATTGATCTACATAAAGCAATTAAAATAGCTTTTATAGTAAATATTACTTGATTTACCACTTAACAAGAAATTGCTAAATGTCGCATATATATAGTAGAATTTAAAAAAATTGTCTGAATTTTAACCACGGTTCACTACTGTAAGATTTTAATATAGTTTTGAGCGTATATATTTTAGTTTCGCGATACAATTCTTTTCATAATATAGTTATAATTATGTTAGAAATCGCTTATCTTTCTTGATACGCTCGCTCCCACGGTGGCTCTTCACGACGTTGTTTGTGAAGAATGTCGGACTGTCAGGCTTTATAAGATCAAGAAGGAGAGGCATGCATCCATTATTGAGCAGAAAATCGCGCGCTGCAGGCCCGTCAGTGGCGATGTTTCCCAATACCATCACAGCCGGTTTCAGACCCTCGCCGAGAAGATTCGCTGTAGTACGATTGCCAGCTATTTGTCGCGCTGGTTACAATTTTCATTTCGTTCCATCAATTTTCTCGCTTCCTCTGTTTTTTCAATCCGCTTCATCGCCAAACAACTAATCTCCGGACTAGAAGCGGCGCAA
>JAPYYW010002431.1:0-20397 GCA_030522545.1 Cremastinae sp. A BG-2022a | reverse complement strand
CTCGATAACTAAACGGTGAAACTATCTCATATTTTTCCAGTATTTTAATAAAATAGTGAAGACCGTTCACGTGGTTTTTCAAGACAATATCTTATATATAAATAAAAACCCGGAACTTTGCCTTTAGTTTACACGAGGAAAAAAACTTGATACTTGCCCTTAGCGCAAGTACCTCCTTAAATTTCATCTATCTGGTAGGAAATGAAAGTATCGACGAATACTGATGGAGAGTTATTCGTACGTGGGCGATTAGGGATATCACGAAATGATAATAAAGCTCACGTTTTCTGTACTCGAGGAGAACCGTCCATGGGAATTCGTCTAGTTCTGTTTTATTGCCACCGACGATTCTGTAAGCCGAGCCCTTGCCGCATTCGGCACTCGGCAATAGGTCGCTGCCTCTCGAAGTCACGCCGGCGTTTGCCGTTGGACAACAAACGATCGGATTATTGTCGTTGATTCCTCCACCGCAGGCGTTCGTCGACGCGATGAAGTACTGCGTCAACTCCGGGGTCACGACGCGTGTCGCAAAAATTTCGAGTATCGGATTGCACTGGACGAGCAAACTACAGGAACCGAACGATCCGTTCGGCGTTCTGCAATTGTTTCTGCTCGATGAACTCTTCTCATCGTCGAAACCAACATTTTCTGGAACGAAACACGGAGAGGAAAAAAATGGCATCGTTGGACTAAATAATTCGACGTATCATTTACAATAATTTGTAAAAAAATTAAAAGTATTGAAAGGGTGTACTGGTCGAAAAAGAGACGAGTGAATGTGAAAAAAAAGTGAAGAAAACGAAAAATGCAGAAACGGGAACAAAAGTTATTAAAATGTCTATAATAGATTTGAAGATTTTTGGAAAAGTTTAAGAAGCTATATGCAGATAAAACTGTTAGATAAATTATAAATGTGAAAATATTAAAAATAAGAAATTCTTTTCTCTTTAAAACATATATTTATGGTGATAATTAAATTAAAATTTTTTTTAAATTAAAATTCATTATTACTATTGAAAAAATTCACAAATGTAAAACATGTCATCATTTGTCATCAGTTTTTCGAATTAATACAATTCTAAAAAAATTTACATATGTTATTGTCAATTTCCCCTCTCAGTATAACTATTTATCTCTCTATTTTTTTTCTTTTTTTTTCTCTTTTTCCAATCAACTTTCCTACATATTTTCTCGACTCTCCTGTATTTCGTTTTATTACAAAAATACATTTACTTCTAATAATTGGTACAGTTGACATTTCATGCTAAAATCTAAACCTCGTAATTTCCTTCAATGTCAGGGAGAGATAAGGTAAACGGTCCCAATAGTTGGACAATTTTCGCCATATTATTTTTAATATTTGAATGATTTTTTTCTCAAAAAAATCGTATGGATTATTTTTCCTGTACGAAGAAATGTATTTTTCATAATATTAATTTATTGGAAAAATGATTTTCAATGATTTTCTGTCCAACTATTGGGACATTCTACATATTCAAACGTTTATGTATTTATTTACTACAAATATTGTTTAAAATTAACACAAAAATGAGCTTTAGATCCCTAAAATATCAGACAATAGTTTAGATATGAATTTGAAGTAGATTTTTTGTTTGAATATTAAAAAAAAAGAAATAAAGTGGGAAATCCCTTAGCTGTCAAACTATTGGGACGTTTTTACCTTATTAAAAAAAAATACTCACGCGATTGTACCGTTGCGATCAGCAGGATCGCTTGTACGACAAAATATTGGATTTTTGACATGACGAGCGTATCTCGGAGTGTCGTAACGGATTTATAAAGTAAAATTGATCCGAGCGGTTGGTAAAAAGGACACGTATCTCGAATCGATGCTTCCTCTTGCTTGCACGGAGGAAGACTGGAGAGAATGAGGAAAGAATGAGTCTCGCGACCGATGTGAAAGATTTGTTTCGTTAGAGAATCATGATGCGAAGTCAGGGTCAACCAGTGTCGCCTAGACCTCTTCCCCACTCTTACCGCGTCGTACAAGCAACGAGTCTTCTGCATACTCGGAAATCGGACGCAAAACTCATCGCTCTCGGTCTTCTTCGTCTCTTCCTTCAATTCACTATCTATATATTATCTTTTTAAAGAATAATATATATGTACTCTGATATACTCGCAAATATACAACACCATGCTCGGCTAACGACCCGTCATACACTCTTGATTTTGAGTCATTTTACCCGGAGCTGCATCTCATTTTTTTCGCAGTTGACCTTTCTCGATTTAATATTTTTTTTTCATCTTTGACATCTAGTCGCTACTCATTCCGATTCTTATTTTCGATATTTCGGGATTTTATCGTTTGCTTGCGTCGTATTATTCATAGGAACGAGAAATAAAAGTTCTTTCGTAGAATTTTGTTTTTTCAAAATTTTTATCTCCCTTCGATGAAAAAATATCGTACAAAGTTCCTAATATTATTCCTCAATTTTCTATTTAATTTTGACATTGTTGGTCTCTTGCACGATGTCTTGATAACTATAGAAATTTCCTTTCAGCGAGTGCATACTAATTTGTTTGACAAATTCTGCATAAACTTTTCAACTTCACGCAAATGTTGCAATTACTTTTTTTCTAGCTAATTATATTTATGAAATATCAAAATGATTACGTGGATGAATATATCCTGCTCCTTTATATTTTTTATTCTATAGACATAAAATAAAGTTGGATTAATTATTACACCATTTATAATTCAAGAACGGCTGGACGGATTTTAATGATCTTTAAAAATCATTAAAAATAAATCTTTAAAAATCATCCCTGATAAAGTTTATTTCGTCAAGGGAAAGGAAAGATATTGCAAATTGAAGTTTTCATGGGTCTACGAGAACCAGTGTGACCCTCACAGAAATTCACAATATTTTTTGACATTTTTTTTTCGGATTTTAATAGTCTATTTGATCGGAAATTTCATATAGATAAGAAAAAAAAGTAATTATTTGCAGCGCAATCCCTAACTTGCTACAGTAATTATATAATTTAAAAATATATTTAAAAATAGTTATGTAAGGGTAAAAAAAGAAAAGTTTTTCCTTTTGAAGATTTATTATACATGCACGCGTGCTACACGCCACGCCACAAGTCGCTGAACGACGTCGGTCGGCTGCGTCTGCGGGTGGGTGGACTTTCTCAGCTGATCTCTCGCGTTCGAACGAAAAGCCCACGTACGCCTCGTACTCTCGCCGTGATAAGCACATACTACACTATTACTCAAACTATCGTAATTTCTACCGAATTATTCAAATAATTCATAAAGTTTAACAATAAATTTCGTACTTCCACAAGCAAAATACAAATAATAAAATACAATAGAGCGAAATAAAAACGATAAAAAGCAAAATGGTGTTTCGTTCGGTGAAAATAAGAAACATCGAATATTCGTAATAGAACAACAGTGTAAATTCAGAACATTCACAATGTGAATAAATATATAGCTACGTCGTTAATATAAAATTGCAACGCGTTAATATGCTGTTCATAAATCCTGACAATATTTTATGGAACGCCCTGCGTGGACACGAAAAATTTAATGTTTCGATACACGTAGATGCATTATTGACAGGGTATACGTACATGCAAGCCTTTGGGTAGTGTGTACAATTGTACGTTATTCTTGTGAGTCGGTGAGAAATGTTTGGGAGCTGACGATACCGTGGCCGATTGGGATTTAGATGTACTATCGAATAGATTCGGTTGTCCGGAAAGCGGTTCGCGCGTCAATCTCTTTTCGAGCCTCGTCGTTTATTCTCCGATTTAATGTTAAGAAGAGAAAAAAAAGCGTTCTCAACGACGCAAACTGTGACACGGGACACGGTGTGATGACTTGTTTTTTAATCTTTTTACTGGCGCTGCCCTTGCCCCTATAATTTTTGTGTCGGGTCCTCACCCGTGTGACTCTTTCTTTCATGTTTTTGCCATTCACAAAAGTAAGTTCCTCCGCTCATTTAATCTTTATCGTATCGTTAATAATAATTTAAAAAAAAACAGCACCTTGAATTTTATACTGCACCGATAATTGCTGCTTTTTGTTCGTGTTCTTAAATTTGAGGTTATGTGATTTTTCGATTGATCAAATATTGGCTATATTTCTGTTACAATTAACATGATTTCTCGTTATAAATATTTTTTTTTCTGTAGACATGAAAAATTCATTGTTTTTGTCTCCATTGACAGTGGAAATAAATTTTTTTTTGCAATCAAGTAACTTGACGTGCTCTTTGGAACAATTTCAAGAGATTTTTCAGTACTGTATTGCTTTTCAGTATTATTACAATGAGCGAGGGCAGCGCCGTCAGAACCAAGCGTGCTAGATCGTTCAAGAATCCACCTCAGCCTTACATGTGCATAAGAGATACCTTGAAGGTAAACCGACTTTACGTTCATTCATTTTGAAAATGCTTTTGGAAGTATCGATCAAGATGGTATAATTTGCCGTTTATTCAATACCTTACAGGGGTCGTCGAACTTGTGCTACGTGAATGTACTCTCTTGGGACAAAGTTGCAGCTGGTGATATCTCGGCGGAGGATGTTCCCCTGTACGGCGGCATGAAACTCTATCCTCGGAGCGAAAAGGAGGAGGTATTCGCGGTAATGGCCCATCCTGATGTTCTCAAACAGCATGGCAAAAACACTCACAATCCATGGGTAAGGAAAAATTAAAAAATTATTTACAACGCTTGTTTTTACATGTTGTTGCGTTGATATCTTATTTTGTAATATTTTTTGGACTTGCCAGGAGCGAACATGGCTGATAGACATCCTCTTGGATTATGTGGAAAAGATGAACGATGGAGTGGTGTTCAATCGTCGTTATCGAGTGATGCGCGATCGCGACATAACTGGGGAGTTGAAGGAGATTTGGATGGCGGTGCAGGAGGATAAAGTTAAAAATGAGCATGTCGCCAGCGAAGAATCTTCTGGAAGCGAGCCTGCGCAAAATTATCAAAGCCAGAAACAGCAGCAGGAGCGAACGCAGCAAGTTGAAAACTCGTACAAACGGATACAACAGCCCGAGCGAGTGGAGAATCTAAATCGAGAACAGTCGATAACGGAAGAGACGAAAAATGAGGAACAGGAGGCAAAGCCTGGCAATGACCAGCCGCAGCCTGACCAACGGCATCTCCACTTCGAGCAGAAGCACCAAAAAAATATTGGCGAGGTAACTGTAAAACATTCACAAAGTATGGAGAATTATTCGGATCAGGCTGGGCCGAGGATCTTTCCGGAGCATCAGGAGACGCAGGAAAAACCAAATCGCCGGCAACCACCGCAGTACAACTCGAACATGTACTATCATTACGATCGGAAGGAAGCGGCGGGTGATCGACGATGGCGATGCCAGCAGCAGGTTACGAGTCTCGGCAAGTATCCGATGAACGATCATTTCCGGCCGTCTCAGCCCGTTTATCCGGACGTCACGTTGCCGAGCTCGCAGGTCGTCAACAACTTTTATCACCCACCGGACTACAAGCCACTGCCAAGACAGATTAATCCGGTATACCCGCCGTACTTCCGGGCGAACAATCCACCAGTCAATTTTCCAGTACCACCGCCGATCGGTCTCGTCGGCCCCGAAGCTTCGCTCGGGCCTTACAAGCTCAACGATTCCATGGAAATGAACAAGAAGTCGCTGCATCCTTCTTCCGGTCACCTCCATCTCGTCCACACACCAGGCCCTCCCCCGGTAAGATTTTACTATCCCCAGAACACGACGGTGATAATGGGACGCCCGGAGGAGCCGGAGAACTTCCGGAGGCAACACATACCTGGGCAAAATCCAAGATTCTCCGGGCCGAAGGCTCCTCACTATCCGAATAATCCTGGGCGCCACAACGGGTTCCAGAACTCGGCTTCCTCCGCGAAGAGCCACCCGAGGACGGCCTCGTTCATAAATTTTGTACAAATGTTCGGGGACCGAGCGCCGGAGGCTGGCCAAACGAGGAACGAAACCGTCGTTTGTCACGACGAGAGCAAGGAGCCGAGTCAGCAGAGAATTTGCCTCGAGGCTCACGAAACCTCGCCGAGGCGAGCCCAGAACGAGCGGAAGAAGATCGAGCTTCTCAAGAGGTGCAAAACCCTGGACGACGATCGGCTCAAGAGCGAGAAAAGGACCAAGGACGAAAAACCGGAAACGGAGGGGCACGAAGATAAGAAGGAGGGACAGGGTCAACGGGAGGACGAGGGAGGCTCTGGGGCCGATAAAAACGGAACTGTTGACGAGCGGTCGAGTCAGATATCACCATCGGAAACCGTAAAAACGGAAGAGTCGAGAGCTAGAAATACCGTAAAGATATCCGTTAGCGGAGCCACTAATAAGGAGGACGCTTCGGAAAAGTGCAAACAAACGAACGGCCACGCCGCACCGAAGTCTGCTAAAAAGTACGAATACGAGGTACAGCAATTTTACACGATACTGAAGAAACCGGAAGCGACGACTTCCCAGGAACGCGTTACCAACGTAATTTCCCAATTGTCGCTGAGCGACGCTTCGACATCCAAAAAAGTGAGAAACGTGAATCGTTATCAGAGGCTCGCTCGATTGGACAGACGCCAGTGAAAAAACGATGATTCCAAGACGAGATAAATGGACAAAAATTACATTTTCGCGAGCTTGTTTGTTGATAATTGATCCCTCGTTTCCTTCCATTGTATCTTTACAAGCGTTAAGTTTGCGAAAAACTTTCTTCTTTTTTAAACAGTATGCGAGGTGATAAGCGTAAAACATATTTTATTAAATTTGCCCAACGAGAAAGTGTATGTATGAATGGATTTGTATATTATATACGAATTCGTACAGACCTCGATATGATTGGTCGAGGTCGCTTAAGAATTACTCGAACGTATATCCCAGGCTGTGAAAAAAAAACGAGGATTACGAACAATTGTGTACTTGCGAAATAACGTAAATGACGCCCCGACGATTTTTAATATTCACGATCGTATCTTCCTTTTCTCGTTTCTTGTGCTTTTTCGTTCGTTATCTTCGATGGTTCTCCAAAGGGGCTAACGAAGAATGAATTCTGAAAGCTTTTTCCATTAACTTTAAGGCGTAACGCAGATATACATATGTAAATTTATTCTCATTGCCAGAATGAAAATATAGAGGAGGCAAGGCTGGCTTTGAGAGATGGAGAATTAAGTCGTGATACGAATCGGATGACATTGATTCCCTCCTTTTTTTTTACTTCTCTATTAATTGAAAATCCCTGCAGAGCTGAGATCATTGGAAAGAAGAATTTGTTGGTCAAGGGCCAAGTATTGGAACATCGAATACTGTTCTTTCTTTTCAACAGAGAAAATCAAACGATCCAAGAGCCATTTCGATAAGGTTTAACAAACGCGTGTAAATTTGTTGAAAAATTGTGTCAAAATTAGTGTGCTTTGTCTTCTATTCTAACGAATAGAATAGATTGTCAAGTGATATGGAACTTTGAAATAAATAAGATTGCCTATTTCGAGTTATGAGTTTGTACAAATCCTTGTTGCACTTTTTTTATTCAGGAATAATAATTTTACGGTAGCTGCTTTCTTACGTGTGTGTGTACAAATGTGCTTATTTCTGTTTAATTTAACAGTGGTAATGGTTTGAAAAGTTTGTTATATTATTATTCAGTATTCGAGCAGATAAATTGTTTTTATTTTACAAATATAGTTATATTTGTAAAAACGTGGTGTAAGAAAAAAATTGCGAGTTTCGGGACAGAAACGATAAAAAAATCATAAGAATTCTATCAAAGTCAGTGACATTGTTTTTTGTTATTTAATAATTCGGAAAAATGAGTAAAAAACGTTCGTGTACGAATCTACAGTAATATTTATACAAAAATGTAATTAAATTGTCCATTGGCTCAGAAACTTATCCACATGAAAAATACGATTTAGTAACAAACTCTTTGAGGAGAGTATAAATTCTGGAGCTAAATAAATCTTTCCAAATAAAATGATAAATGAAGAACATGAATTAAAAAAATTATATTCGTTCGATAAAAAATATAAATTCGAAAATATAATGGGGCTAATTTTATTTAAATTTACTTACATGTTGATGTCAATTGTTAATTAAAAAATGTTAATAACTCTTTCAAAAGTCCCATATACGATTTTTTCAAATAATTTAATATTTTAAATAAGCAAATATTAATTAAATTATAAATAATTGAAATTTAAATTTGATCTTGTTAATTCGTATTCGCGTTTGTATTAGTTTTTATATTAGTTTTAAAATTATATTTATTTCATTCGAAGAAACTCGAATAATTTTCTATTATATTTTCGATGGTACGTCATTGATGAAATAAGAGAATTAGCGACGGAGACTATTTTCGTCGTTGATTTCATGGCGCGAGGATGAAATGACAATATATTATTTTTGTATTGTAGATTGTAAAAGAAGAAGGTATAGTAATTGAACGAACTCTCACCGCGAATCGTACTTTCACCGTAAGTCGAAGGCGGAGTGGAAAAAAAAGCGAATCCTCGAGGGCTAACGAGAGCTCGCGTACAAGAGAAAACCCGTCGTTGGGGGAAATGAAGCACGTGCGTTCGGTTGCGTTCTCGCATTGGGTGCATGCCGAGTGCTCCATTATCCACGCGTATACCGTTAAAAGAAAGACTCTCTCTCTCTTTCTCTCATTCGGTCTCTTTTTTGCTCTGGCTCGCGAAGTCGCCAGAGACGCGACGAGCTTATTCTTATAGCTTTCTCGAAACGCATCGTGACAACGTCAGTACCGCGTTCTTTGTTCGCCGCGCTCATCAACAATCCCTCATGCGAAATACGTTTCAATCGTCGGACGCGTCTATGATAAATCTCGATTGAAAGTAAAAATTGTGAATAATAATAAGAGGGAAAAATTTAAATAAAAAATAAGATAAAGGAAGAAAACGGACGTTGCGTGAGCTCGTGGATTGTGAGACAATCGCGGATATTCAATGTGTCAAATGCAGGCTCGATGAAACTGCGATTCGTCGCAGCGACAACGATGACTCCACTGTCTCCGCGTCTCTTCGCTCTTCGGCTCTTTTTTTTTTATCTCTCCAGAAACGTTTCCGGAGGGAAAGTGAAGATTAGAAAATAATGTTGGAGTTATCCAAGCAATATTATTATTTTTTGTCAACGTACTCTTTTAGTTTTTTTGGTTTTTAAATATATATTTTTTTTAATTTTGAATGAATTTTGAGCAGTGAATATTGAACGAAGGGCAAAAAGGATTTTTCGGGTATGCGATACGGGATCAAGGATCATTTTGAAAAATGCGTATTGCGTAAATATACATATGTGCATATGAATATGCGTAAATCGATCGCGAAACAACATAATAAGGTAAAAGTCCCAATAGTTTGACAGTTTAGAATTTTCATACTTTATTTTTGTTTAAAAAATATTCAAACAAAAAAATCTCTGCTTCAAATTCACATCTTGACTATTGTTGGATATTTTAGTGATCCGAAATTCATTTTAAGTGTGATTTTTAAATAATATTTTTAGTAAATAAATATTTAAATATTTGAATATGTATAGGATGTCTTAACAGTTGGACAGAAAATTGACCCTATCTTCAGGGTTCAGCAAGTTTGTTCCAATAAATTAAAGTTATAAAAATAAACTTCTTTGTATATGAACAATAATCCATACGATTTTATTGAGAAATAAATAATTAAAATGTTAAAAATAATATAGCAAAAATTGTCCAACCATCGGGACATGTCCATTTATTGGGACGTTTACCTTATAGTAAAAACATTAAAAATTAAAAAAAGTAGTTTTATTTTAATTTAGGTTGGAATACGCTTTTCCAGGTTTAAAAAAAATTCAAGACATTCAATTTGTGTATTTCCATCCCGGGAGCATAACGAACAAAGCAAAAAAATTAAATATTACGTTCGTATCGACATTTTTGATCGAGAGTGCATTTAAAAAAATTGATTTTTGCAGTTTGTCTGAATTTTCCTTTATAATTGTCTCGAATTTTTTAACCTGCATACTTTTCCAGCACTATAACAAACAAAACAAAAGATAACACATATCGATTGTTCGAATCGTGAGTTATGGTCTTGAACGTGTACAAAAATTTCAGTTTTTTTTTTCAAATATTTCTTTCCCCAAAAAACCTTACTTTCGGACTATTACGAACACAATAAAAAGAAAATTGGCCGAATCTATCAAGTTCTCAAGTGATACATTTACCAACGAACAGCATTTAATTTTAATTTATACAAAAATTAAAAGATTCATAATTTGGCAAAGAGAGAGAGAGAGAGATAAACGAATTCACAAAAAAAATTGAGAACGTATCGAACGGCATGGATATTTTGAGGAGTAGAAAGATTTGACGGGAAAGACGTCAAAAAAAATTGTAGAGAAACACCTTTCTCCCGGAGTCGGCAGGTGGAGGTAAAAGTAAGATCGAGAAGGGGAAATAATCGCCCTTCCAACGAATCTTTAACGCGAAAAATAAGGTAAAAAGGAGAGAAGGGCGGAGATTGGAAGGAGAGGAGGAAAAAAGAATGTTTACGGGTTCGATGATACTCTCGGCTTGGTTCGAGGCAGTTTCACCGCTCGCAAGGATCGCTCGCCAAGTTAGACGAGTTTATCCGCGATCATCTCGCCGTTCGCGCCTCCGTTCGACGTTACTCTCCGTCCACCGATTTTTTCATCGATCCTCTTACCATTCCCAACTCCATCGTCGCCGGCATTCTTTCTTTCCCTCTATTTATTTCCCCTGACGAAAAAAACAAAACGAAAAAAAACATATCTCGAAGTTTCTTCCGTCCTTTTATTCACTCCTGACGTTATAAATTGTATAAAAGAGGAGAACGCGGAGCCTCGATGACACCAAAACGCCGGGAACGTTTTCTCTCGCCGCATCCCCGTTGCTTGCCAAATATTTGAAAATTTTCGTTGGTATGGAATATCGCTGAAATCCGGTGCTCCGACGAAAACAACCCTTGCAACATTGCCAGTGATCAAGGAAAAATGGACCAAATCGTCGACTCCAGTGAGTCCAATATTTTACATCCCTTTTAAAAACTTTTTTTTTCATTTATTATGTAATTATAGTTTATAGTGGTATATATTTTTTTCGTCACTAGATCGAATATACCATACTGAGAGAAATCAAATAAAATTGTAATGGATTTTATTATAAAATCACGACTATACTGCTTGTTTCAGAAATAAATAAATATTCATATGGTGGAATTAAATATATTTGATGCCTGTATTAACAATGTATCAAAATCCAGTATTATTTCTGGGAAACAAAATTGTTTTGAACAAGATCTGAAAATATACATAGTTCCATAATAACCAGCATATAGTTATCACTTTATAGTATTTTATAGTCGTCATTTAATTAAGAAAAAAATACACTCTTTGGTTTTATTTAGTACCGATAAACTTAGTAAAACTAAACGCACCTTATAGTAGTTTAATTTTGAATTTTAGGCTGTGTGCTATCAGGATTTTTAAGTTTAATTAATATCTTCAAATATTACTAAAGACAATATTTTTTATTTTCTTTTATTTTCTTTTAATTTTTTATTTTACATTTGTTTGGTCGTAAATAATGTAAAAGTATGGTAAATCTTTTGCTGTAAAGTGACAACACGTAAAGTTGTCACTTTGTGAAAAAATCTACTGTCGTAATTTCTCTCTACGTTCTTCAAAGTAATAGGCGACGGAAAGTGAAAGGACTTTTAAATTATTTCGAGTTATGTCAAATTTTAGTACGCGAGTGTCAACTTTTTGGAGGAATAGAAACGCCCCGCGACAAATTAGCACGAACGTGTCGACAAAGTGCTCGCTTTTTTTCACATACTTTTTCTAATATGATGAAGTAGAAACTGATGTACGTGCTCACGACCTCGACTCGCTTTCGACGTGTCGCGGTTGAGTGCACTCGACGCTCGAGTCACCAACAATTTCCAACTGTACCGACCGGAACGAACAATCTTTTCGTTTTTTATTACACTCAACTTTTGTTCAACCGATTTATACCAGGAAAAAAAACAAGGGGGACATATTGTGCAGTTTTATACTAAAAAAAAATTGTTCGAGTTTAAAATTTTTTGCAAAATCCAAAAAAAAATGGGAATAAGTGGATTTCATTCAAAATGCAGGTCAGCTTTTTTTTACTAAAGG
This sequence comes from Cremastinae sp. A BG-2022a, assembly GCA_030522545.1. Taxonomy (NCBI): domain Eukaryota; kingdom Metazoa; phylum Arthropoda; class Insecta; order Hymenoptera; family Ichneumonidae; species Cremastinae sp. A BG-2022a. The sequence goes on along the minus strand of JAPYYW010002431.1, from coordinate 8,227 downwards.
CCATTTTAAACATTCATTAGCACTTTTTGCAGTCTGCAAAAAATTGTGATGTGGTGGGCCACAATGAACTTTATGGTTAAAATACATTTAGAGGATTTGATTTAAAGTGCAGGTCAGATTTGTTTGTTAGAAGCAATAATTTTTCATATGGTGGATCAAAATAAACTTCATGGTCAAAATACACAACTTTTTTTTGGGTCTTTGTAACCATACAGAAGAAATAAAATTTTCTTGAAAAAGAAAAATTATTATTCAGTAAAAATGGTTTGTTTCTTTATTTTTCGAATGTAAATGATTCTCTTTTCGAATTTTTTTCGAGCGAATTATGCATTCATCGATCGTACGGTGTTGTATACAGATACTTGTTAACGCGAAAACATCGTGTAAAGAGAATTGCACCCGTATTAAACGGCGAAATCGTTGCAACCGTATTTGTCCATTCAAGCCTCGTATGAACGAACTAACGTTAATCTTGTCATTTTTTTCAACGTCAGAATGAATAAAAGGTAAAAAAAAAGAAATAAAAGAAATTGAGAAAAAGAAATCGATATAAGTATAGTGATGTGAAAAATCAGAGAAGAGAGAAGGAATTTCGCGTTATTGGGTGAATTACTCGTATACGTTCTTCGTGTCAGGGACAACGAGTTGTGGGAAAAGGGAATGCAATTCTATTTCCAGACGATGCACAGAACGATTGATAATTATCAAGCTAATATCTTTTATTATTGTTATTTTGTAAAATATGAAATTCTATGAATAAGTTACACGTTCCAAAATAGTTGAAAATGTGTTTTTTTAAAGGTTTTTATTTTAAAGAATTTGTTTTTCAATGTGAATAAATGAATTTTTAAATATTGTTTAAAATTAAGATAAGATCGGCTTAGAATTAAAGTTAAGATGTTTAGTACTTATTTATTATAAATATTAAAAAAAATGAAGACATAAGATGGGTTTAGAATCATTAAGATTTCAAATAATAATTTAAATGTTAATTTGATATAAAATTTTTTACTTGAGTATTTTAAAAATAAAACTAAAGTGCAAACCTTATAAATTTCCAACTATTTGGACGTTTATCTTATGTCTAATGTGGGTTTAACGCATATTGTACCAATTATCTAGATTTTCAATGTACAGCACAGTTGCTTTAGTAATGAATTTCGTCAAAAAAAAAACAAAAAATAAAGTTAGTAATTCGGTGGTTCTCAAGATACTAATATTTTTGGTTGGACCAACGTGTAAACATACCTAGTAAAATTAGCCCAAAATTGTAATAAACTTTTTGCTTAAACTTGTTATTAATTTTTTTAACAAAATTAATTTTTTGTTTTTGAAAAAAAATAAAAAAATAAAAAAAAACCTCGGATGAAACGAATGGATCGATGAAACGCAATCAGTGGAGGAGAAGATCGAGAGAAAGCTGGCGCTGATGATGAAAGAAGGTCGTGGGATCTCGGCGGCTGAGGAGAGTGAATTCCTCGATCCGAAACTTCCCAATTATTACGACGAAAAGAAATTCGCTCTTGGGCAACGTGTATTCGAAATGAACATTTTTGCTATGATGATCGGCAAACTCGCTGGCCTTCTCACTTTGCTCGCAATCCCCTCCATTCTTCAGATCCTTAAATTCACCAAGCAAAGCGGAACACCGTGCACCGCCTTTCGAAGATACGCCTCGACCATTCTTCACACCTGCGTCTGGTACGAGAATTCACCAAATCGACAAATCCAGTCAGTAATTTCTTCTTTTTCACTTGTTTCTTCATTTCTTTTTTTTTTTAATGTAATTTTTTGGTTCTATCAAAAAATCGTTGTGAAGCACAGTTCTGTTTCAAGACACTTTTCTTATACTTTGAAGAAATTTTCGCATACAATACGAAATCAATATTTATTATTAATTAAACGCACAAATTTTTCATGCCATCGTAATCTTAAGCTTAATTGTGTACTATCCCCTTCAGAATTTTTTTTCGATTTCAAGATCCCACTCGATCAAACTTTTTTGCTCACACTGGGTCTCGCAGAGACCCATGAAAATTTCAATTTACAATAATTTTTCTTTCTCTTGACGAAATCAACTTTATTAAGGGCGATTTTAAAAGATTTTTTGCAAAACGTAGTGAATGGCGCAAGAATTATGTTGATACATCGATTATTTAAAAGTTATCACGTCTCGAAGATTTTTGAAAAAGTCGAAAGCGTATCCCATCAAAAATTCGTTTATATGAAAGCTCGAGAATATTTTTGCAGGCTTTGAAATGATAAGAATTCAATTATATTTGCAGATTTTTCGAGTCGTTACGAAATGTGAGAAAAAAACACTGCGTCGCGTCGAGGCGAAGCTTTGAAGCTGGATTCGGAAAGATAACCCAGCTTGACATGGCCCTGACGCAGTTTGGCTTCATGGGATTTCCCCTTCTCTGTGATAACCGTCTTGGCATCGTAACTACAGATCTAGAAATGGAAGGACTCGTTCACTTTTGGCGTGTCGTTGGACGAATGCTCGGTATTCAGGACAGGCGAGTCGTCTTCATCAATCTTCATCCCCTTCTTAATACACCGAGAGAAAAGAATGATACATTTTACTATACAAAATTGACAACTATACTAATTATTATGGAACTAATTATATTCTGTTTAGAATCTATCCTAAATATACTTTATTTTACAATAAACATATATTTAGTTATAAAATAATCAGCATAGTTGTCACTTTATGATAAAATCCACTATCATAATTTCACTCAGTGTATTTTTATTATTTATAACGCGGCCGCTTTTTATTTACGTGTTTGAATTTATATTTTGCTGTTCTTCAAGGCACACAATTCACACAACTTTGCATAATGCGCTCTATTCCGATTAATTGATTGGAGGTTTCATCTCTTTTTTAATATAAAAGATACATCCGCACCGACATTTTTTAAAAAGTATTTTGAAATGCGACATTACAAATTTGAAACACTAAACTATTCACTTTTCGTATGATTGAAAATCGCTGGAACTTGACACTCCATTGAACTTGTCGAATTATTTCTATACGGAATGTTATTCGGTGACGAACTACTTGGCGACATCCAACACGTCTTACCCGGACACTTTCTACCGGTCAACTGATTCCAAATTCATTTGAAAATCCGAGCAATTAAGACCGTGTTGGGTTTTTCCCTCGATCTCGACCGATCACCATGGAAACAATTAATGACCGAGGGATTAACGAAAATTTGAAATTTTTTTTTCCTCATTAAGCTCGACGAATTTTCTCTCTCTCCTTTTTTTTAATGTTAATAGATGTTAATGTTAATAGATGTTAATAGATTTTTTTTCATGTTTAATAGATCCTCGAACTATTCAGGTATATCGGTATATTTGATATAGATAATAGAAAATTGCGTTGCAAGTTTTTTTTTTTACATGAGCTGAGAAAATTTAGCGTGTTCGAAGACCTCCAGCATGACTTTTCGAGAACCTAATAGACGAAAATCTCAAAATTTCAAGTGGCAATATCTTTTCGTGTCCTCGACGATATCGAATTCATAATAGGTATAATTCCTGAAAATTTTAGCAAGACGAAATGAATGGTTCAAACATCAAGGCCATATTGTTTCCAAAAGCAACGGGAAATTTGCCATTGACTAGGCTCTTAAAATCGAAACAAACAAAATTCAAGAATATTGGTCAGTCACACTGGGTCTCGTGGACCCATGAAAATTTCAATTGGCGATATTTTTTCATTCTCTTGACCAAATCAACTTTATTAAGGAAGATTCTTAAAGTTTTTTGCAAAACGAAGCGAATGGCGCAAGAATCACGTCAATTCATTGATTTTTTAAAAAGTTATTAGCCCTTGAAGATTTTTGAAAAAATGGAAAGGGATATATACCCCTTAAATGGCCGCTTTTCCTTTTTAACATTTTTGAATCGATATTTTGATGTGTTTTTCTAGGCATATACTTCATACAACTTCGCATTGATATATGCTCTATTCCGATTAATCGATTAGAGGCCTCATGTCTTTTTTAATATAGGATACGTAAAAAATTTACCATATTGATTTAATTTAATTCAATTTTATTTCAATTTATTACTTAATTTATTATTTACTTTAATTTACTTAATTCATTAATTAATTTTACTTTTATTAGATTCAATATCTGTAGCGGCAATGTCGAGGAGACACGCGCCCTCTGTCGACGACTTTTGGAGGATATTTTTCTGCCGAGGCTCGCAGAAAAGTCAAAAGACTTCGAAGAAATGGCAAGGGTGCTTCTCGAGGGCCTATGGCCTGTAAATCCCTTCATCGACAATGACGCCTTCACTGCTTTCACCTACGATCTCGCTCGTCACGCTGTTCACAACAATAATCATTCCCTTGCAATCGGTTCGTCCTACGTTGTTTTTATTTTTTTGCTCTAAATTTATTAAAAAATTCCAACAGTAGTTATCTAATTCGTATAATCATCGTTAAATGAAATGTATCTAAAAAATTCGTTTCTCTTAATTCTATGACGATTCCTATATAAAAGTATGCAATCTATTAAAGCATAAATTGGAGTGGTTTAAAAAATGGTATAAGAATTGGCTATAATTTTTCGATATATTGCTTCAAATTTTATGAAAAGTGGTTGTATTGAATTTAATAATGATTCACCAAACGGTTGTAAAGTTACAGATTTTCAATCATCAGAATTAAAACATTACTTCTTATCGAGAATTCATACAATTTGTTCTAAATATAAATTTGGAAAAATTTCACTAACATTTTTAATTTTTTAAATAATTTCAAGCGTTAAAATTGTTTAAAAAGCAGCAACGAAAAGATTGACGAATTTATGGTAAAAATAAGAAGTCTGAATTTGACAAATTCATCATGAACAACCCCCATTTTTCAGGAACTATTCCTCCAATTTTTTAAAAAGTGTACTCATTTTTAGATGGATTTTGAATATAGCTTTTATTATTTTTACAGAGACAGAGTCAATGTCGATCTACAGCCGATTTATATTTCAACTTCAACTGTTCGTCCACAAGTACCTGATTTCCACGACCTATCGCTGGTCTTTTATCTTCCGAGCTTTTTTCAACGGTCAAATGAAATTGGCGATATTCCTCACCGAAAAGTTTCCCTTCTTAGCCTATTGGCTTTTTGGCAAAAATAATTCTTACGTCAACATTTATAAATATCATTTCGATTAGATCATATTTTTACGAGATTGACAAGAGTAAAAGGTATGTAATACCTATAAAAAAATGCAATTGTTTATAAATTGTACATACATTCATTTTATTTTAAGTAGATTTTTGATTATATTGAAATATGCATTTTGCACCAAATCCTGTGTGTGTACATAGACGTGACACTTTTTTTTTAAATAATTCGTGGACTAGAGAAGAAAGTAAGAAACTTACTTTGTATTTTTGTTACTTGTGCAAACAATAAATTTGTTAATAAAAAAAAAAGTTTTGTATGAATTGTTATTATAGAGAAAAATCGTGTGACAAAGAATCTTCTTTCAAAATAATATTGTAATGCATATCAACTGCATTCTATTTTGTTTCAGGAATTTGTATCCTTTGTATCCTCACAATAGATTGCAGTGCAATTTTAATAATACATAAATACTCGTTATGGAAAAAATGTTTACGTAATTTGGTGAAATTTAAGAGAATAGTTTTAAAAAGTACAATATCTAACAAATCAAGACTGACGTTCGTGTAAAAATACTTGAAATGTTCCCATGGTGCATGAGTCAAAATTATCAAGAAGAAATACGATGTTTTGTACGAAAAATCTTCACAATTTTCGATGTATTACAACGTTACCAGGAAAACAGTGATTTATCTTATAAATTCTCTCTGGTAAAAAAAATATGTTGAAAATACATAGGGTAACGAAGATATCTACGTTGCCGATATAAGGAAATAGCAATTTTATGATTTATTTTTTTTATTGTCTTCCCCTATTTTTGTTTTTTAAATTATTTTTATAATAATGAAAATTTAAAAAATGTAATTTGAGTTATTGATTTTTTAAAAATGTATGTTCTAATTCTTTTTGCTTTTTCCCTCTTTCTTCTTCTTTCTTATCATTCACATTATCTACGTAATTTTAACGCCCATATATATTGAAGTTATTAGAAAAAGTTAAATAGCGAATTAACTTTATGTCTATACAGATAATTTCAATTCCATAAGCTATTTATGCTGTAACTTCATAACCATAACTGATTTTCATTAAATGAATTAAAATTACGTCTAGACGCAATAATAAAGTATTTACCCAAAGTCTAATTTTCCTTTAAATTGATTTTAATGGCGCCATTAAATTAGCAAAGTGGTATCCTGGAGTCGAAAGTTATTGACTATTTGAAAGAATCATTAGGATTAAACCGGGAAATAACCACGAATAATCGAGCTTACGTCGACGCATATAAAGGAAAATATATGTACTTTAATTGCCTTAGGAAAGTCATTAATGAAGAATTTTTGTAATTTGAAAAAAAGTATATCGTTAATATTTTCCTATATACAAAAATGTATCTAATTCGTACATGGTGATATCACTGATGTCAATTATTTCACGTTCGATCTGTGATTTTGATAATAAATTACAAATTCCAAAATTAGAAATGTACAAAATTACAAATATTCATGTTCATTAATATTACAGATATGTAGCAGGAAAAAAATTTTAAATAATAAAGTCGTAGGGATACCATTAATGAAGAATTAGGGTAATTTGGAAAAAAGTATATCGTTAATATTTTCCTATATACAAAAATGTATCTAATTCGTACATAGTGATATCACTAATGTCAATTACTTCACGTTTGATCTGTGATTTTGATAATAAATTACAAATCTGGAAAAGTTTCACTAAATATTTTCATTTTTGATTATTTATACAATACCAAATATTTAAAATGTTTAAAAACTATTTAATATAAACTTAATTGATATTATAGTAGAAAAACAAATTTTTATGATAAAAATTAAGGTATAAATTACATCAATTTGTCAAAAACTCGCTTTTTCAGGGAAAATGTCTTCAGATCATTTTTAATACTGATTCTAAAGAAAAAAAACTTTACGTGTCGTCTGTTTGAAGGAAAAAATTGCTTCTTCACGGTTTCAAATTATTATGAGTTTCTTTAAAAAGTAAAAGAAAAGAAAAAAAATTGGGACAAATGTGTATATATATAGAGGCGCCAGTCTCAAATATTGAAGGCTAACACCAAATTCGTAAGCAATCGGTTGAAAAGAGCTGGAGATAATTATGTAAATTAGTCTGAATAATGTTCGAGAAAATCGCATTCGACGTTTCGGCGCGACATCGTTTCTACGTCGAAAATATCTACATAAATCCAAAAAAAAAATCGAAATTTCTAGTTCGGTCGTTATTTGAGTGGTCAAGCTGGCATCTATTTTATATTGATTGAATTTAAGTTTAAATTATTAATAAAATTAATAAACACTTTGAAAATATTTTTATCACGTGAATGTACTAAAATACTTTAAAAATTCAATCAACTCTATCACCTACGGTGCAACGTAATGTCTGCCATTCACTTCCGAAACGTCAAAAACAAAATTTTTTTATGTTTTCTTTTTTTAAAGCGCCGTAAGGTACAAAATGTTTTCTTGAAATAAATAGAATCTGTGATAAACTTTTCTGAAGTCTCCAGGGTTCAGCGAGTTTTTTCCAATAAATTAACATTATGAAAAATGCACTTTTTCGTATAGGAAAAATAATCCATACGATTTTATTGAGAATAAAATCATTCAAATATTAAAAATAATATGGCGAAAATTGTCCAATTATTGGGACGTTTACGCATTTAAACAGTGGAGAAAAAAAAGGTGGAATAAAAAAGTGGAGAGAACAAAAGATGGAATTCGAAAAATGCAGGAAAAAGTGTGATATCGATAATAAGGATGGAAAATAGAAGAAGGATGGAAGAAGGAAAATGGAAGGTGTAAAAACAAGGAATGAAAGAAAAATGGAGGATTAATTAATGAAGAATTGTAAAAACCCTACAGGGTGTGCAATTAAAACTCATTAATAATAAAATAACGACTTTACCAATTTTCAACAAAATCCTAAATAATCGATAAAACTATAGACCACCTTAAGGATGTTGTCTTCAAAAATGAAAATGATGGAAATATTTTGAAAATTTTACACAATAATAAGTATCATCTCTAAAAGGTTGTGTAAAAATTTCAC